>ML339253.1:0-25772 GCA_005239505.1 Nicotiana paniculata | reverse complement strand
CATGCTTAATCAAATACATTCCCTTCCCAAAGCACCCATTTTTGCGAAGAAATATCTCTCTCTCTGTGTGTTCGGTGCTTTCTTTTTCTTTTCACCTTTTTATACTTGGATGATACGTGATCATAATCATTAAATTTTCAAAAAATTACGTGTCGAATTTTATCATTAGTGATTAGCATACAGTGATGCCCCGTCGTATTCAAATTATAGATCCACCGATCTATCTATCTATATGCAACTTGTTATGTTTTGTTCGGTATATGAGAGCATCAAATTTAAGGCTCAAGTGATTAACCTAACAAGTGAAATAATTTTGTACTCTTTAAAATAGTATCTCAAATTAATGGGGTTTATATTCCAAAACGCAATTAATGAAGTGCAAGATTCTAATTTGAAATGAACACAACACGAGATTGTCAAAAAAGAAGAAAACAGTAGAAAATCCACATGTTCTTTCCTACTCTATAAAAAGAAAACGAAGAGATATGGTTATATGTTGGCGCACATATACTAGCTAGTAGTGGAACTACCATGAAGGATATATACGTAAAAATCCGTAAAAATTCGGTTATCATATTTTCATTTACTAATATTTTATTTTCATCGATGACTCCAATGCTCTATGAATCACAAATTAAGATACGTGTACGGTTGAAATCGGGGCCACCCGATTTCAACTAGTTGATCGAGATCAAAATGTCGCATCGAAGGCCGATTTCGACCAAATTAAAAGAATAAGGCACCAAGTTCAGGATCGAAGTATTTGTCAAGAACGAGGTCGGCAACAATCGAAACCTAGTGAAATAGGCACCGAATAAGATCAGGGCGGTATGATAACAGAAAAGTGAGATATCCGTGATTGGCTTGGATCACGACGTAAATCTCGGAACGGATCAAATCAGGAACGGATAATTAGCTAATCATGTGATTTCCTTCCATATTAGAGTTGTACCATAAGTAGAATTCATCTACTATATAAAGGGGATTTCTAATCATTTGTAATCATCATTATTCACAGAGAAAAAGCAATATAATTCCCTCTTCCTCGCTTACATATTGTTCACCCGCTTGCTCGATTTTAATTGTTCTTGCACTTATCAGTTCGAGATACTTCGACTCAAGGGTTGAGTTCTGTCTGAACAACTTGTTTGCTTTATTTATAATTTAATTCTATCATTTATCTTTTTATTTATCGATTGGTATCGAGTGAAATCACATACCCTTAAAATCAGATATCCTTAAAACCATAATATAAGTTTATTGTTATCCAAATTTTAGGGTAAACAGTTTGGCGCTAAGGATAATAGTGATTGCTTAATACTAATTCCAATAACACACACTACTTTACGCTTGTTCTTGTAAGTATTTTTGTTTACGGGAAAAAACATGCTAATCTCACAAACAACACCTACACATAGTGACAATGGCCTCGGATTTCATGGAGAAAATGACAATATAGCCGCCACATCGAGGTGCCCCAGGCTGATATCGAGAGAGCACCAACTGCTAATCCAGTCGACGTTAGTTCACATATCGCCCTAAATGCATATTTGGGCACTGATCCCGACGGAAGCGTACGTAGGGAAGGCCGATCTAGTGGTCGAGGTACGCAGGGCGATGGGGGAGTCAGCCTCCAGGTGATATTCGAAATGCTACAGGATCCACAAGCCGCTATAGCACAACTACAAAACCAGCATCGAGTGCCTAGTGGGTTCGAACCAGAAGTCGTCCATAGGACCGAGCCATTTCCAGGAAGATCGAATGCCAACGAATCGGGGACTGACCCTACCGTAATGAAGATGCTCGAGGAACTCACAAAATGATTTGAATCGGGAGAGAATAAAATCGACGCAAATATTAAGAAAGTAGAGACTTATCAAAGGGAGAGAAGAAAATGGACTCAAAGAAGTTTGTGCAGAATTCGTTCCCACCAAAGTGCGGCTCCGAAGTCCATTCCGAAGAAATTCCGCATGCCGAAAATCCCAAAGTACAATGGGACCATCGATCCAAATGAGCATGTCACCTCTTATACATGCGCCATAAAAGGAAATGATTTAGAAGATGTTGAGATCGAATATGTTCTACTGAAAAAATTTGGAGAGGCTCTATCGAAGGGAGCAATGATCTGGTATCACAATCTACCACTTAATTCCATCGACTCCTTTGCCATGCTTACATGCTCTTTCATAAAGGCACATGCCGAGGCAATAAACGTTGCGACGAGGAAATCAGACCTTTTCAAGCTGAAACAAAAGGCTAACGAAATGGTGAGGGAGTTCGTATCTCGATTCCAGATGGAAATACCACCAGTCACAGATGATTGGGTTGTTCAATCCCTCTATTCGAACAGGCCCGTAGGCAAAAAGCAGAGGGATATCGACAGGGAACCTCGGTCGAACAGAGACCGATATCATCCATACATTGTAGATCGCAGAAATTGTGGCCCAGGACGCAATCCCATCCAAAATGATCGAATGAACGATCGAGGGCAAAGTTCTCGAGGACTCATGAGCAAAAGTGGTTTCGATAAACATGTTGATCCCGTAGAGGCACCACGATTATCGGAGTACAATTTCAGTGTCTATGCATCAGGTATTATGTCGTCCATTGGGAGAATCAAAGATACTAGATGGCCCAGACCCATACAAATCGATCCTTCCTAGAGAAACCCTAATCTAATGTGAAAGTATCCTGACACGTATGGCCACAGAACCGAAGACTCCAGACAACCGAGGGAGGAGGTATCCCGTTTATTCAATAAGGGCCACTTCGAGGGTTCTTAAGTGATCGAGCTAAGAACCATTTCAGACACATGGACGCCAACAGGGAAAAACTAGCAGGAAAAACCACAGCACGTGATTGATATGATCGTTGGTGGGGTCGATATTCCACAATGGCACGTGTTCCAACGCACTAAAGTATCAATTACTAGGAAAAAATGGACCCAAGATTATGTGCCAGAAGGCAGCGTATCATTCAACAACGAGGAAGCATGAGGGATCTCTCAACCTCACAATGATGCTCTGATAATTTTTATCCTTATTAATAAAATTCAGGTTAAACGTGTATTGATTGATCTAGGGAGCTCGGCCAACATTATTCGATCGAGGGTCGTGGGGCAGCTTGGCCTACAAGATCAAATTGTACATTCATCTCGGGTGCTCAATGGTTTCAACATGGCCAATGAAACAACCAAAAGGTGAAATCATTTTACCGGTAAACGTAGCCGGGACTACTCAGGAAACCAAGTTCCATGAAATCGAGGGCAATATGAGGTACAACCCCCTGCTCGGACGGCCCTGGATTCACAATACGAGGGCAGTCCCTTCAAAACCCCACCAAATGATGAAATTCCCAACGCCGGATGGAGTGAAAACGGTATATGGGCAACAACATGCTGCAAAAGAAATGTTCACGGTTGATGAAGTAGTACCAATATCGGCACTTTCATCTACAAAGGGATCGAAGACCAAAGGAAAATAGGAGGTTAAATAGCAACCACAACCACCAACCTCGACTCAGTCGAAAAAGTAGGGAACGGAAGAGGACGACGACGACTGGATCCCTCGATCCTTCATTATCCCCGAAGATTCTGACGCCACCAAATCAAAAGTCGAGGAGCTAAAACAAGTTATATTGATCGAATACCTACCCGATCAAAAGGTATACCTGGGTACGGGGTTAATCCTCAAACTCAGGATAAAACTCATTAAATTTCTTATCGATAATATGGATTGTTTTGCTTGGTCCCACTTAGATATGACACGGATCCCACCGGAGATCACAACAAATCAATTGAGCTAGGGCCCGAAGTTGAGACCGGTGAAACAAAAGAGAAGGCCCATGTCCGAGGTAAAACATGCATTCATCAAGGACGAGGTAACCAAACATCTCAAAATAGGATCCATTCAGAAAATACCTCGAATGGTTAGAAAACATAGTTGTAGTCCCTAAAAAGGGTAATAAACTTAGGATGTGCGTAAATTATAAAGATTTAAACAAAACATATCCCAAAGATTCTTTTCCTCTGCCAAATATCGATCGCATGATCGATGCCACGATCAGCCACGAGATCCTTAGTTTTCTCGATGCCTACTCCGGGTATAATCAAATTCAAATGGACCCAGAGGATCAGGAAAAGACTTCGTTCAACACTAAATATCGAACCTATTGTTATAATGTAATGCCATTTGGGTTAAAAAATACTGGTGCTACATACCAACGCCTAGTAAACAAAATGTTCGAAGAAAAAATAGGTAAATAAATGGAGGTCTATATTGACGAGATACTAGTTAAGTCCCTGTGCACAAAGGACCATTTAACACATTTGCAGGAAACTTTCAATGTATTGAGAAAATACAACATGAAGCTCAATCCTGAGAAATGCGCATTCAGGGTCTGTTCGGGCAAGTTCCTCGGCTTTATGGTAATAAATCGGGGGATCGAGATCAACCTCAATAAAATCAAGAAAATCGAAGACAACGTTAAGTCCGTACAAAGGTTAATGAGACGAATAGCCGCCTTAGGCCGATTTATCTCGAAGTCTTCAGATCGAAGTCATAGGTTCTTCTCACTGCTAAAAAAGAAGAACAATTTTGCTTGGACCCCGGAATACCAACAAGCATTGGAAGATTTAAAACGGTACCTCTCGAGCCCACCACTACTTCATACTCCAAAAGTGGACGAGCAACTCTACTAATATTTAGCAGTCTTGGAGGTCACAGTAAGTGAGGTGCTAGTACGAGAAGAGAAAGGTACCAATTTCCTGTTTACTATGTTAGTTGAACTTTAGGTAAGGCCGAGACTCGGTACCCACACTTAGAAAAATTAGCGCTTGCTCTAATAAGCGCCTCTAGGAAATTATGACCATATTTTTAGTGTCACCCAATTTATGTGGTGACCATATCCTCTTCGTAATGTACTGCATAATCCCGAACACTCGGGACGATTGCCCAAATGGGCCGTCGAAATCAGTGTGTATGATATCGAGTATCAACCCCGAACGACCATCAATTCTCAAATCTTAGCAGACTCGTGGCCGACTTCACGCCAGCCTCGTACGCAAGGTGGAAAAGGAACTATTGCTAAAAACGAGTACATCTTCGGGGGTGTGGACCCTTTTCACCGATGGTGCTTCGAACATGAAGGGGTCGGGGCTAGGCATCATTTTGAAGCCACCCACAAGCAATACAATTAGGCAATCTATCAAAAGTTCCAAGTTGACTAACAATGAGGCCGAGTATGAGGCCATGACTGCAGGTCTCGAGCTAGCTAAAAGCTTGAGAGTAGAGGTCATCGAGGCCAAATGTGATTTCTTACTTGTGGTAAACCAAGTCAACAAAACCTTTGAGGCTCGAGAAGATCGAATGCAGAGGTACTTGGACAAGCTATAGGTAACATTACATCGGTTTAATGAATGGACCCTACAACATGTATCTCGAGAGAAAAACAGTGAAGCCGATGCCCTTACAAATTTGGGTTCATCGGTCGAAGACGACGAAATTAGCTCGGAGACTGTCGTACAACTTTCGAAGTTAGTGATCAAAGAAGGACATGCCGAAATAAACTCCACAAGCCTAACCTGGGATTGGAGGAACAAATACATAGAGTATTTAAAGAACGGCAAGCTCCTACTAGAACCTAATGAATCGAGGACTCTATGAACAATGGCTGCACGATTCACATTTGCCGAAGTTGGAACATTATACAGAAAAATGTTCGATGGACCGCTGGTAGTATGCGTGGTTCTAAGATATACCGACTGCGTCCTAGGAGAAATTCACGAGGGTACTTGTGAAAACCATTCCGGAGATGAATCACTAGTTCATAAGATCATTAGAGCGGGATACTATTGGGTCAATATAGAAAAAGATACTAAGTAATTTCGTTCGAAAATGCGACAAGTGCTAAAGACATGAACCCATGATCCAATAGCCTGGAGAGCACCTTCATTCAGTCATATCCCCATGGTCGTTCATTAAATGGTGGATGGATATCGTCGGCCCTCTACCATCGGCCTTAGGTAAAGCTAAATTCATTTTGTTTATGACTGACTATTTCTCTAAGTGGGTTGAAGCACCATCTTTCGAGAAAGTCAGAGAAAAAAAAGTTATAGACTTCATCTGGGATCACATCATATGCTGATTTCGGATAGTTGCCAAAATCGTATGCGACAATGGAAATAAATTCATCCGCAGCAAAGTAACAAAATTTCTCAAAGATCAAAAAATAAAAAGGATCTTGTCAACTCTTTACCATCCTAGTGGGAACGGACAGGCCGAATCAACAAACAAGACCATCATTCAGAATCTAAAGAAAATACTAAACGACGCTAAGGGAAAATTGAGAGAAATATTGCCCGAAGTCCTTTGGTCATATCGAACAACATTAAAATCCACTACAGGAGCAACACCGTTCTCCTTAGCATAAGGAGCTGAAGCCCTGATCCCGGTCGAGGTCGGGGAACCTAGCATCAAGTTTCGATACACAACAGAGGAGTCAAATCAAGAGGCTATGAATACAAGCCTCGAATTACTAGATGAAAAATGGGAAACCGCCTTCGTCAGAATGGCCACACAAAAGCAGCGCATCGAAAGGTACTACAACCGAAGAGCCAATCTTCGCCACTTCAGAATCTGGGACTTAGTTATGGGAAAAGTCACCCTCAATACTCGAGACCCAAATGAAGGAAAACTCGGCCTAAATTGGGAAGGACCGTACCAAGTCCTCGATATCATTGAAAAGGGATTTTACAAACTTGGCACGATGATCGGTGAACAATTGCCAAATAATTGGAACATATCACTCCTCAAGCGATATTATTGTTAAGGTATATGACCTTCTCCTTTTTCATTTATATTTTCTACTAACTTTTTGCAGGTGTTCGATCGAAGGCAGTAGTGTTTTCTCCAATCACGAGGTCCTTAGTCCTGAAATCACGCATTGTACTCTTTTTCCCTTCGACCGAGTTTTGTCCCAAATGGGTTTTTCCGACAAGGTTTTTAACGAGGCAACTATTGTTCGTGCTAACTTAGAGAAATTCAACAGTATCTGAGGCTTCTTTACAATTATTTTTGAATACTGGGGGGCATCACCCTCGGATATTATAATTTCAAGGAAAATACTCATGTTAACAGGGTCTCGAATAGGTAAATTTTGTAAAGGGACAAACAGTCGAATGAACGGTGTCCATATAGATTACTCGAGCCCTAGTGGAAAAACATGTAAGCATGTACCATCTATTGAAAGAAGTTTTTTTCTTTACCGGATGTTCCATGCCTTGGTGAAATTTCTACTTTACAATTTCATACCTATGATCTATTGTGGAAATTGGCTCAATGACCGATCACAACTAAAGCTCGAATAATTAACCTCGTACTCGAAAACTACCGTCGAAAAATCGACTTGTTCGAATTACTAAACTTCGAGATAGTAAGACTTAAAAGGAAATCCTCCATTTTGTAGGCCAAGGCCACCCAAGGGACTGACACTTCGAACAAGTTGAAAGTATAATTGGGAGAATATGCCTAAGAGGAATATCCTAAGGCTACGGCCAAACTAACGCGGTTCGGAGACGTCCAAATTCTGCAACAAAATCATGCCTTTGAATTCTTTTATAAGTCGGTTAAAAAGGCTACCCTCGGCAAAATAACCAAAGGGTTTTGACAACGTCAGCCCTCGAAAAACCCTAAGGGGTATCGAATTGTTCGAACCTTCGAACAATTTAGTGTAGAGAAAAATTGTGCTAAGGCACAAAAAAGTAAAAGCTTTTCGATAACACTAAACCCCCCAAAAAAACCCAATAGGTACATACTTACTTCGTGCTAAGGCATGGAAATTTTTTATATGATTAAACTTTTTAAGCCGAAAAGGGAATAAAGCCATTCTTTTGAGGCTATATCGGCTAAATTCAAGAGCCTAAGGGCTATTATAACTTTTTAGTTCGAAAATTCATCCTCACTCAACTAAAACCTAGGGGTTTTCCTACTTCGAGTTCGAGCAAGTACTCACTCGACTACTAAGACTACATTAGTCTGACTTCGGTCAAATTGCCTAAGTTTCGAATTCACAAACAAATTCTCACAAGCATGAAGTGTATCAAATTTTTCACAAGGCATAAAGCAAATCAGAATTTTCACAAGTAAAAAGTTGAGACAAAGATCGAAAAGAAACAACAACAACATACCTAGTAAAATCCCACTAGTGAGGTTTGGGGAGAGTAGAGTGTACGCAGACCTTACCCCTACCCCTAAAAGGGTAGAGAGATTGTTTCCCAGAGACTCTCAGCTTGACAAGAGAGACACTAATATCAGAAAAAAAATAAAAGAAAAGGCATGTAACAACAAAAGATGCCAAAAGAAAAATAACAATAACACAAAACTATGCAAAACAACAATGTGAACACAACATAGACCACAATGAAACCTAAACAAAACTCTATCGGACTACCCGGGACAAAGAGGGAAGAACTCTTGACTATCCTCTAGCCTACCACCTTAATGCTCGACCTCCACATGTTCCTATCAAGAGCCATGTCCTCGGAAATATGAAGCCGGGTCATGTCCTACCTTATCACCTTGCCCTAATAATTCTTAGGCCGCCCTCTGCCTCTTCTCATACCTGCCATACTCAACCCTCACACCTCCTAACAAGTGCATATAGGCTTCTCCTTCGCACGTGTCCGAACCATCTAAGCCGCGCTTCCCGCATCTTGTCGTCCACGGGAGCCCACTCTCTCCCGAATATCTTCATTCCTAATCTTATCCAGCCTAGTCTGCCCACACATCCATCTCAACATCCTCATTTCTGCTACTTTCATCTTCTGGATATGTGAATTCTTGACTGGCCAACACTTAGCTCCATACAACATGGTCAGTCTAACCATCGCTCTATAGAACTTACCTTTGAGTTTTAGTGGCACATTCTTGTCACACAGGACTCCAGACGCTAACCTCCATTTCATCCACCCACCCCAATACGATACGTAACATCCCCGTCAATCTCCCCATCTCTCTGGATAATTGACCCTAAGTACTTAAAACTTTCTCTCCTAAGGATGGCCTATGAGTCAAGCCTGACTTCCACACCCGCTTCCCCCGTCACGTCGCGGAACCTACATTCCACATATTCCTTCATAGTCCTACTCAACATGAAACCTTTTGACTCCAGGGTCTGCCTCCATACCTCTAGTCTCCCATTCACGTCGTATTGTGTCTCATCAATCAAAACTATATCATTAGCGAACAACATACATCATGGCACCTCTCCTTGAATATGGTGTGTCAGTGCGTCCATCGCCAGAGAAAATAAGAACGAGCTGAGCGCAGAGATATCCTCCGGTTACTTTAAGTAACACACAACGTTTGCTCACACCCATTTTTTTGCATAACAACGATATCAATTTATCGTACTCCATGGTTAGTGGCAATTTAACATGACACTGAGCAGGTAAATTGTAGCCCACAGAGTTATTCTCTATCATAACCTCACCCTCCCAAAATAATAAAACTCTTATTCTACGTTCTTCAGACATAATGAAAAAATGCTTGAGAATTTTAACAACAATAAACGTTTGATAAAGAGTTGAAATTTTTTTGTGATTGAATGAAATGCAATTCTAACCGTTTATATAGAATGGCTGGCCGGAAATATTTTTTTTTTAATTGTATAGCGTCAAAGCAGTAGGCACTATACGCTTTTTGTAATATTGGTGTGCCCAGGAAGACGGTATAGCGCCACAGTACACGGCGCTATACAAAAAGAAGTATAACGCCGGGCACTATGGCGTTATACTCAATGTCAGAAAAAAAAATTGTATAACGCCACACTTGGCGCTGTACACTAACGGCACATTTACCGTTACTGTATAGCGCCAAATAGTGTGGCGTTATACATAGCCCAGTCCTATCTTTTTTTTTTACTTATTTTTGTTCTATTTGTCCAATTTTAACCTAATTGGGTTCCGGTCTTTATTTCTAATATGATTTGTCAAAAGGCTAAAAGCTAGTACTCCGTTAGCTTCAATCCTAGTGTCAACAATTATTCATTTGATAATAAGTGATAACCACCTGAAATCATAGGATTTATCAATCACGTGAAGTGTCCTTTAGTCAAATACCAATAAATTTGAACTTATTTTTTTCACTATTCATAATGGAGTTTTTGAAGAAGATTTAAACACCCCAAGGGTTTCTACTCGAAGCAGAATAGGATGTGCATAAGGAAAAAAATATACTATCATATGAGATCATAGTATAGTGCATATCCGACGGGAGAGCGAAAAGTTGAAACTGATGGCAACATCTTCACGCAAATAACAAGAACAAATTCATCATTTGTGTAAGCTAAACAAACAAAAAGAATGCGTTAGGCCATTCTAAGATACTTATTGAATATGAAGCCCCTTTTTGCCCTCAAATTATTGAAAAAACATTTGTTTATATTTATATTTCTAAATGAGACGTACTTTTTTCTTTTTGCTGTGAATCCCAATCCCCCTCACCCCCTCCCCGCTAGTAGAACTGAAATGAAAATACAAAAGGAATAAAAGGCACCATCACGAAAGTTGGTTCTCTAATTTAGTCCTTTAGGTATCTCATCTGATTTCGGCAAACCCATTTTTTATTTTTTTTTTTTATTTTTTTTTTTTTGGTTAAAAATCTATTACATCCAAATGTAATAGGTTACACTTCAATCTTTGTCTATTGCTTTTCTCCTCTTCGTGCAACATGTTGGTTCCCCAAGTACGCGTAAGTATAAGTGATCGTCAAGTAATTTTTTGAAAGTCGGATGTCGAATCCAGAAAGACATAGATTAATCGTTAACTAAGTTACCTAAAATCAATTAACTGTGCAAGATAATAAAAAATATTATTTTTCTACTAAACTATTTTTCTAGAAATTAAACAAGTAATTAGCTAATTTATCAAGGATGCAAACGTGTGTTTTCGGATTTTACTCAAAGGAGATAAAGATTCCAGAGTTGTGGTTGGTTTATCAATCCTATTAAGTTCAATAATCATAATTGTTAATCTAGATTATCTGTGGTTGCTAATTGACTAGATCGTTTATATGAATAGCATGTTCCCCAATCCTATTCGCGTATCCACAATATATCAATCATATATTCCCACAGTATTCAGTCTATCATGAACGAATATAATACGATATTCAACTAAGAAAGACTATTAGGTATACTCCTATCCTAACCGTGAAATCGTTTCCCTAGCCGTGGGTTCAGAAACAAGCTCTCTTTAATTCTGCTCTAATCTAAACATGGCTTTCCCAAGCAGCATAGATAGTAGGTAAATTGGTAGCTAGTCACAAGTTAAAACTAGAATTTAAGAAACAATCACAAGATGATAATCCAAATTAACGAAGATGTAATTAGTAAACGTTAATAACCATATATACCACAACCCTGGAAACTAAAGTGCTTAGCCACTCATCTTCGTAGTAATAATTTTTCAAGTATGTTGCATAAACAAATTACAAAGAAAAGATTAAGGAATGAAGAACTCGATGATTTTCCCCTCCAGAAGGTGTTCCAAGTGATGTTCTAGCCTTCAACTAATGTCCAACCTCTAAAAATAGGTTTAGAACCCATTTTATACATGTTAGGGACGTGTAGGGTGAAATCCCCAAGTTCCAACCGAATTAGTAAAAATCTGTCCTTTGGCGTCACGCTTCGCGCCTGGCGCGGAACTGGACAACAAACTTTTTGGTCTTCTGTCAATGGCATTTTGGTTGGTTTCTAGCGTCAACCTGGGCACCCAACTTTTACTTCCTCCAGATTCTTTCGTTTTTACTTCACTTCGCATGCAAACTTTCCAAATCACTTTCAATTGACTCCCACACATATAAATAACATTATTAAGCTCGAGTCAAAAATATTCACACATAAATTAAAAAGATCGAGGTATAATGCAAGGTAAATTACATGCAAAAATATAAATTTTTAGCCGAACATCACTACTCGCACTTAAGCTCTTTTTCGTCCTCGAGCAACTAACAATTAACACTATTCTTGGGCACTTTATATTTACACATTTGAAGCACATTACACCGATGACCATGGTTGATAGAAACAACTAAACTGTAGCATATGCAATCACTTACACTCCTTTAACTTATGTCATTCTTCAAAAATATTCACACCAAAGATGACATGCTTATAACAATCCTAGCCTCTAAAACTGACTCAGTATCACAATGCACTCATGGCTTGAACACCCGACATCATAAAGAATTCTAATAATATTATGTATCCCTCATGAAACCATGTGCCCTCACAACAAGAACAAAAGAGTAAGTTGAGTCCACACATTCAAATCAAATGCTCAAGTATATTTTAAGGGCTCACATATATAAAAAAAATGATCACTCTCACAAAAGAAGTCACATGCATGCAATTGGTACCATAGGCTTGCCGTTAATGTAAATCCCTACTACAATAGGCTCGATCTAAAATCAGTTAGAAATTTTTAATGATTGTAATATGGGATAAGGGACCGGTAAGATATATTTAAGAATAGTGGTTCACCCTCCTAAGCACTTTAACACATTATATATTTAATTTTAAGAGCATAATCTTCAATCCGAACTTCAATTTCACAACTAAAATCACCCCTAACAACATTCCCTCTTTCTTTGGGCACTACTTTAATTCATACCCATTAGCAAGAACAAGATGTCAATTTATTGATCTATATTTTTCCTCTTTTTTTAGATTTTTTCTTCTTTGCAATTTTTGCTAGTGATGTATTCTTTTGCAAAACATGTGCACATTTCTTCCTTTCATGGGTTCCACTCGGAAGCGAACAAAACAATATCAATTATGAACAAAAAGAGATATAGGCTTGTATGTGGGTGCCAAATAAAATTCTATAGGCTCAAATGATTAACTAGGGATAGATTTTATTTGTGATAAACATTAAACTCAAAAATAATAAAGACAACCTAGAATCATTTTTTAAATCAAGCCTCACCTATAATTTCTTTTCTACTCACATACCGGGCGAGTTCTAGACACAAGTACAATGACATGGACTACGCAAAAATCTGACTTCACACATGGTACATGACTCACTAAGAACGGTCTCATTCCGACTCTCAAACGAATACAAGTATTCACGGAGCCACAAGATATTAAGCATTAAGCACAAAGTGAACATAAGTCAAGAATACGAGACATAGGCGTCACGACACATTCAATCAAATTTATAAAGGCATCATGTTCAATTTCAAAATATGGGGAATATACTACATATGCCAAAGCCTAAATATGCTACATCAAACAAGTCAAGGGCGCCTAGGAATCTCAGCTTTCTTCCTCCATTTTTTCCTAAGTCCTACTCTAAGAAAATAAAAAAAAACTACTCGGTTCAAACTACATCTCACGGAAAAGAACTGAGGCACAAAGAAAAATCACGAGGGATTATTACTACCTAAAAGAAACTAAAAGATATATTTTTGGATTTTTGTTGAGACTTTAATCCCTCAAGAAAACTTTCTAGGAGATCCATCGTCGGGAAAAGTCTAATTTTTTAACTTTTTTAGATTTTTCTTTATTTTAAAAAAAAATTAAGCTACTAAAGTACTACACAACTACAAAATAAAAATAAGAAGCTAAAATGAAGATAAGAAGTTAACATTTTTCTAACATACCACTGCTAATTTTCTAGGGTAATTCTCTCACCCTACACTTAAAAGAGTGCAGTATCCCCAATGCACAAATAAAGCTAAACAATAATGAGGGTGGAGAAACTCCCTGAAAGGTCAAAGGCCAAAGCAATCACGGCTCACTAGGTACTCAAACTTCCACCAGACATGGTCCTTTGTGTGGGCACCCTACACTTAGTTCTCACCTTCTAGCTCGATTTTGCACTCTTTCACTGGCTTTGCATCCTATGATTATAATCCTATAAAATAAAAACAGACACTACAAAATAATATAATAAAAATAAAAATAAAAGAAAGCAGTAAAGCTGGGTTTCCTCCCAACAAGCACCTGATTTAACGTCACGGCACGACACTAAATCTCACGTAATCGTCAACTAATAACACCTTCGAGTCCTGAATATCAAAGTCACCTCCATAAATAGTGCTTTAGTCTTGGTCTGTTCAGTACAAATGTTCCCTTGCCACCTACGACGCGCAACTCAATTGCACCATGTGGAGAGACTCGCCACCTTAAATGCATAAGTGCCATAAGGGCATGTATAATTTGTATTTTCTTGATCTTTCAGGGCAATAGAAATCTGATTATACCCAGAATATCCGTCAAGGAAACAATAGTATTCTTGTCTTGCTAACCAGTCAAGCATTTGATCAACGAAGGGGAGAGGGAAGTTATATTTTCGTGTAGCAATATTCAACTTCCTATATCAATCACNACACCTTTTAGGTACACATTGGACAAGGCTTAGCCACTTACTATCGAATATAGGAAATAATATACTTGTGTCGAGCCACTTAATCACTTATTTTCTTACCACCTCTTTCATGATTGAATTTAGGCGGCGTTAATATTCCATGCTAGGCATTTGTTCCTCCTCCATGAGTATTTTGTGCATGCAGAATGCAGGGCTAATATCCTTTATGCCAGACAATGTCCAACCAATGGCACACTTGTGCTCCCTCAGTAACCTTAATAGATTTTCTTCCTGAAAGTTAGACAAATGAAAAGAAACAACCACATGTAAAGTGTTAGAACATCCCAAATATGCATAATGAAGATGATATGGTAAGTGTCTAAGTTTCATTTTTGGGGCCTCCTCAACTGAGGGTTTAGGGGGCGGGCCGATTGGCGTATCCAATGTCACGCCCCGAATTCGAGGAGCACGACCAATGCTCATTTGAGATAATTCGTTCGAGCAAGCCTGTACAATATCTTCTACCTGAACATACTCATGAATAACAATAATATCCAATTCAATAATTAGGTAGGGAGGAGGATCATGTAAACAGCAACACCAATTCATTATCAGCAGTTACATCATTTGTAAGTTTCCAAACTGCATACTTTTTCATAGTTTAATGTGGAACGTGTGATACAATTACAATATTACTAGTTTTACTTTATCCACACCAACATACCACCCACACTATGTCTACAGAGACGCTAATAGATACAAAAGAGTAAGGTGATAGTGTCGACAATAAGGCTGCGACTATACCTCAAAATACAGCAATACATATGAAATAGAAGATGCACAACCCTGGAATGAGATGGGGCTCACCAAGTTGGCGGGAAAGATTGAATACCGGTATCACTGGTCAGTATCCTCCACTGTGGAACCGCCTGCATCCATTAAAGATGCAGCGCCCCCGGCAAAAGGGACATTACTACATGCCAAATAGTACTAGTATGAAAACCAAACACATCTCATGAACTTGGAAATACATCATAAATATGATTAATCAGGGTGACAATAGCATAGAACAAATAGCCATTGAAGTCCAAGAAGATTTATCAAGAGCTGTAATTAACCTTAACAAATTTTAAGACGAGAACCTCTGTAACCATCTTTACACAAAGCGGCCCCGCCGCCTCACCCCATTATATGCGGCGGAGGAGAAACATCGATACCAATATCTACACAAAGTGACCCTGCCGCCTCACCCTGTTATGTGCAGGTGGAGGTGTAACAACAATGCCAATACCTACACAGAGCTGCCCTGCCGCCTCACCCCTATATGTGCGGGTGGAGGTATAACAATAATACCAATACCTACACAAAGCGGCACTTCCGCCTCACCCCAATATGTGCATATTGAGGTGTAACAACAATACCAGTTAAAATCTCTACACAATTTGGCATAACAATTTTCATATGTAACACAACTTGGAATTATAACATGTAGATATACGATCCAAAGTTGGGAAAATTCCCTTAATGAATAACACAGCATAACAAGAGCATTCGAACACGAATTCGAACATTTAGTTTTTCACAAAGCTTACTTGGAATAATCGACTTATGATAAACATCTTGGAATTTACAAGGGTGATGCGGGGTTCAATTCTTAAAGAAGAGTTTAGCCATCATACCTCACTTGAGCTTCCTTAAACTCTAAAATGTTCCGAACTCTTAGCAACTTCGATCTATTTTAGAAATATGGCAAATTGAACAAAAATTAGGAAGATGATCATGGTTCTAGCTCATTTGAGCATTTTATCAAGCGTTAGGTGTACATTAAGGTTTCAAGGCCCTTTTTATGGAGGATTCCACCATCCCACAACCCATTCTTTACTAATTTAGCTCCACAATCTCCCTACATCCCATGATCAATCATGAATGGAAAGTAAACCACTTTCATACCCATGAATTATCTTACTAATTGCCCATTTCTAGTTAAATTTCGAAATTAAGAAATAGCGTGTAGAATCTTACCTCTAGGATGAAGACATAGTGTGCTTCTCTTCTTATTCTTCCTAGATTTTGATTAAGAATTGGGGAATAATTGATTGAGAAACTCTCTCCCTCTCTAGATCCTTTTCTCTCTCTCTCAAAATATCAAGTTCTCCCTCATAAATGGTCCATAGAGTCTAAATAACGAAATGTTGTCGGGTTATTAAAAAAATGAAGCCCCGAACACGATATCCGGTTGCATATATGACCGCATAAGAGAAATAGGCCGCAAAATGGACCTCTGGAACTGAGCTGGCCTACCCTACTTTGCGGCCATTATGCGATCCGCAGACCTGTTTTGTGGTTGCATAATGCCGCAGAACCTCCCTCTGAAAAATTTCCAAGCTGGATCTGCGATCGATGTGCGGCCCGTGAAATATTTTTGCGATCGCATAAGTGGCTGCAAAATGACATCCAAAAGTGGCCCAAATGACTGCCTCACTCTACGTCCATTCTGCGGCCCGCAGAATGATTCTACGGCAACAGAAATGCCCTTTCCTACCAAATATTTTCCTTCAACTCCCCAGTGCACTATTCAAACCAAAAAGTCCATACCGCGATGAGCTTATCATCAACACATACGCCTACCTCGGCACCGCGAAACCCTGAGTTTTCGAAAAAATTCTACGGGGCCTTACATCAGAGGCTCAAATTGGGATCTTTCTCTTATGTATCCGCAAGATGTATCCAGAATTTGAAACATCTCCTCAACCTCTTCTTCAAGTTCCAAGTTATTGAATAACATATTCTTTAAACGCACTTGGCTCCATGACTGGTTCAAGAATATTATTTTTCTACTAAACTACTTTTGCATAAACTAAACAAGTAATTAGCTAAATTATCAAGGATGCAAACACGTGTTTTCGTATTTTACTCAAAGGAGATGAAGGTTACAGGGTTGTGGTAGGTTTAACAATTCTTTTAAGTTCAATAATAACACTTGTTATTTGAGATTATTTATGGTTGCTAATTGACCGAATCGTTTATATGAATAGTATGTTCCCACAATACTATTCGCCTATCCACAATATATCAATTCTATATTCCTATAATGTTGAGTCTATCATGAACCAATATAATATGGTATTCAACTAAGCAAGACGATTATGTATATTCCTATCTTAACCGCGAAATCATTCTCCGAGCCACAGGTTCAGAAACAAACTCTCTTTAATCCTACTCTAACCTAAACATGGATTTCCCAAGCATAGCATAGACAGTAGGGTGAATTGGTAGCTACAACAAGTCATAAGTTAAATCTAGAATTAAATAAACAATCACAAGATAATAATCCGTATTAACGAAGATGTAGTAACAACCCTAGAAACTAGAGTGCTTAGCCACTCATCTTCGTAGTAACAAATTTTCAAGTATTTTTCATAAACAAATTACAAAAAAAAGATGAAGGAATGAAGAATTCGATGATGTTTCCCTCCAAAAGTTGTTCCACATGATGTTCTTCCCTTCAAATATTGCCCGACCTCTCAAAAATAGGTTTAAAACCCCTTTTGTACATGTTGGGGACGTGTGGGATAGAAATCTCCTAGTCCTAGTTGAATTAGGACAAAGTCCTTCCTTTGGCGTCACGCTTCGCACCTGGCACAGAACTAGACATCAAACTTTGTGGTCTTCCGTCAATGGCATTTTGGTCGGTGCCTAGCGCCAACCTGGGTACCAAACTTATACTTCCTACAGATTCTTCCATTTTTACTTCACTTCGCATGTACACTTTCCAAATCACTTCCAGTTGTCTCCTACACATATAAATGACATTATTAAGCTCGAGTCATAAATGTTCATAAAAACATTAACAAGATCGAGGTATAATTCAAGACAAGTTAAATGAAAAAATAGATTTTAGCCAAACATCACTACAGTTAGTCACTCCCTTCACCTTTTTGAAAGGAACAAAATATTTTGCACGATAGAGTTAAAAAATAAGTAAAGGAGAACCATACTTTTCCCTTTCCATTCTTTTAAAATTAGGAAAAATCTATGTTACATGCATTGCTCGTCGAGAAGAGCAGCTCGTTTTCTAGTGTTATGAATAAACAGACCACATGCTTATTTTGCGGGGCATGCTTATCTCGCCCACATGCTCGTTCTTCCTAGATTCTAGTTCTTATTGCTGTTGGAAACTCTACCGAAATTTAGAAGAAAAAAAAAGATAAAAAAAATAAGCCAGTATTTTCAAAAGTCATTGTTTCCTCTGTTCCGTCAAAACTGACTGAATTATGCGGGTCTGATTCTCATCCAATGTGAGATACGTAGGAAAACTTCATCGCTTCCGATCTCCCAATTTTAAAAATCCAAAAATATTTTACTTTAATTCGTTAGAAGTCTTTCCTTTGAAAATTTCAAATAATAAAAAAATTTTAAAACCAAAAATATTTTCTTTCTTTTTAGAAGACTTCATTCAAAAAAAAAAATCAAATCAAAATCCAAAAATATTATTTTTTCTTCTTTAGAAGTCTTTCTCCGAAAAAATAAAATAAAAAAATTAAAATTCAAAGTAAAATATTTTCTTTCTTCTTTAGAATTCTTTCTTTTAAAAAATTCTCAAAAAAAAAAAAAAACAAGTCAAATTCCAAAAATATTTTCTTTCTTCGTTATAAGTCTTTCTTTCGAAAATTTTGTAAAAAAAAATTCAAAATCCAAAAAAAGAGAGTTAGTTTAATTCTTTTATTCTTGATCTTTCCGAACGACGCAAGATGTAATTCATGTTCACACATGATACGTAGGCAACCCACATCAGGTTCGATCAAATGATTTAAAAAATAAAACAACAAAAAAAAGAGAAAAAAAAGAAAAAAAAAGGGAAAAGAAAGAGACTGTTTATTCTAACATACTTGTTATTTTGAAATAAAAGCTTGTTAAGGGTGGTCGGTTTGTTGGTTTGCAATGGCGAGTCATGCGAACAATCTGGGATCCCTTAGAAATAAAATATCTTCCCCCAATGGAATAAGCACCGTTATTTTGATCCAACCAAGGTTATGAAAAGGCAAGTAGACAAGTTAGTGGTTAAAAATCAAAAGGGAAGGCAAATGTTGGTTGACTTTACAAGGTTTGAGAAATAGGACATGCCCTGCTCGAGATAATTTGATGATAGGGAGACATGAGAACTTTTTTCCAAGTGTTTTGGCAAATTGGTTGCTATGAAAGTTCCCATGCCGTCATTCCTGAAATCTGATAGCCTATATTGGGACGGTTTGATCAAAAAGTCAAAATTTGAGTGTTGAATCAGAACGAATAAAAGGTTTGAATGACGTAGTAGTGTTGATGTGCTAATTGTGGCTAAGATGTCGCTTAGTAACTGGAAAGTCACTCCTCTTTTAGCCATTAAGGAGACATCGTAGGTTATTTTGTCGTCTTTTCTTCTTCTTTTTTTGTTATTGGACCCTGCTATCCTTTATTCAATTCAAAAATGTCATTCATTTTGTGTCCATTTTGTGCATATTTCTTCACGCTAGTTTTAGTGACATGACATGCATGCGGAAATTTTGGCCAGATCTTAGAAAACTGATTTAGTCTTAAATTGGACAACTGAGACAAAGACACTTTTGACGATGAATAAAGAGTTTACTTTGGAATTAAGCTCGAGCAAATTCACGTGGAACTAGAATAGTCATACCCGTGGAGGTTAATGATCTTTACCTTCAAATCGTTGTGAAGATCGAGTTTGAGGAAGAGTCAATTGAAGTTTGGTGGAATATTTGACATTAATGGAGGGAAAGTGTCTTTTGACCACGACACACCAAGAAGACATACATGTTCATCGATGTTGTGTTTGGCATTCTCAAGGCTAGGAGACCTTTTTCTGCTACCCAAACACTTTATACTCTTTGTTACCCCTTTTGATCATGTGTTATTTCGTTTGACCACCCTCTTTTAGAGTCAAGTTTAGAGTCAAAAGTACAAAAAATAAAAATTTTAAAAAAAGAAGAAAAAATAAAAAGAAAAGTCTATACCCCAAGAGTACTAACTGAGGCAATTCTTAGAAAGTTTAGGTGAAAACAAAAGAAGAAGAAAACAACAGCCAAAGATCCATGCCCCCAGAAAATAAAAGTTTGGGCAACATGTTTTGAAACAAAAGAAACAAAAAAGAAAAAAAATAAGAAAAGAAAAGAAACAGAAAGAAAGATAAAAAAATAGTTAGGTCAGGTGTTTGAATTATGTTTGACCTGATTCCTTCAAAAAATGATACGTAGGAAGCCTTACATGGTTTGGTCCATCCATATAAGAGTCAACCAAAAAAATAAATCCAAAAATCCCTAGAATCTGTAAGTAAGAAAAATAAATGAGAGAGACTTGTTGGTGAAAGCCCTCAGGGCACCACTAGTCGAAAGTGAGTCGTGAAGCTGATGCAAAGAATTAGCATAAACAAGCCTGACTTCAATGGTCATAGGAATGGTGAAGGGAAAGAACCATTTTGATAGATCAGACCAAAAGTCCAAAATGCATGTCATGATCATTAGGGCTAGTTAAAAAAAACCTCTTCCTTCCGTCATTCCCGATAGGGACATTTTTTGTTAATATTATTGCGATGACCAAAAAGGTCATCCCATATATTTTTAGCTAATTCTGTATTTTTGGGTCGTGAAAAACCTTCTTCTATGTGAAAAATTGATTAAAATGATAATTTTGTATTGAAAATTTAAATAAAGTTGAATTCAGTCAATGTTTTTTAGTAAACGGACCCGGATCCGGACCCGTGATTGGACGGTCACGGAGGGTCCGTAGAAAAATTGGGACTTGGGCGTATGTCCGGAATCGAATTCCGAGGTCCCAATTCCAAGAAATGAATTTTTAAAGAAAATTGTTTTCTGAAAAATATAAAGGTTTTTGAAAATAAAATTTGAGGTTAAACCTGTGGTATCAGGCCTGTATCTTGGTTCTGGGGCCCGGAATAGGTTCGACATATTTTATATGTGTTATCAGTGAAATTTGGAAATAAACGGACTTCGTTTGGCGTGATTCGGATCAAAAATGGAAAAAAATTGAAGTTTAAAGAAGTTTTAAGAATTTCATTAATTTTGGGGTTTAATTCGTTGTTTTTTATGTTATTTTGGTGGTATAATTACTCGAATAAGTCCTTAGGATGTTGTAGAAGTTGTGTGCATATATGGTTTTGAGCCATAAGGGCTCGGGTATGTTTTGGATAGGCGTCGGGGTGTTGAAACTTAGAAAAACAATCTGGTTTTTGCTGTTGTGTTGTCTGCTGTCCCTCCCTTCTATGCGATCGCCTAGCCTTAGACGCGATCACATAGTGTAAATTTTAAATGCCCAGTTTTTCTTCTACGCGTCTGCAGAAATCCATCCGCGATCGCGAAGCCAGCTTGCTCCTTATACGCGATCGCATAAGCTATTCCGCGATAGCGTAGAGCATTTTTGACCTGTGATATTTTTCCTCTACGCGATTGCAAACAATTTCACGCGATCCCGCTGCTTTAAAAACCTGGGCAGATTATAAGTTTCCAAAATCGGGGGTTTCACCATTTTAAACATATTTGACTTCTAGAACTCGGTTTTGGGCGATTCCTTGATGGATTTTCACACAAATCGAATGGGAAAGTGTTCTTCCACTAGAATTAAATATATTTCACGAATTAGTTCTTGTTTTTATCATTTAAATTGTGTTTGGGATTGAGGGGATTGTGGGTTTTGAAAGAAAACTTCAAAAATTAAAATTCATGATTTGAATGACCAAATCTTATCGGAATTGGATAAAATTAGTATGGGTGAACTCGTATCGGAATGGGTAATTGGAATTTATAAAATTTGTCGGGTTACGAGGTGCGAGCCCACCGGTCAACTTTTGGGTCGATTTGTATAAATTTGCAAAGATTGAAACTTTATTATTCGGAATCGCTCCTTATTGTTTTATATGTATTTTGAAGTTGTTTTAGTTGATTTGAGCCGTCTGGAGGCCATCCAGTCAGAGAAGTATACTTTTTAGTACCGGGTTGTCGTCTTTGAGGTAAGTATCTTTCCTAACCTTGTGTGGGGGAACTACCCCTTAGGATTGAGTCTTTTATGTTGATTGTAGTCCGCGTACGCGAGGTGACGAGTGTGTACTCAAAATTATCTGAAAATAGATTTCCCTTTAGGGATTCTTGGGTCCTTATGTTCCCCGTATATGAATTGAACTTGTTATATCTGAATTCTTGATTTCTAATCTCATCTCCTCCTGTTCAAGTTAAAATTACTTACCTAGCATTCCTTGTTTCTTACATGATCTTAATTGATTTAAATGAAGACTTTATTTTCTTACCGTTATGCTATGTCTTCCTTCATATGCTGCCTATTTACTGAGCATTGTTCAAACAAAGTTTATTTGGTGAAGCTAATTGTCTAAGTGAGATTGGTTATAGCTGATTCCCTTGCCGGGATGATTTGGTTTTCTTGGTTGTGAACTTGAATGTACAGAATACTTGCTATATTTGTCTTGTCTTCCCCTCGTTATGTTGTTCTCTCTTTGTTCTTGTCATTCCTCTCAGTGGCTACTTCTTATGAGCGAGTTGTTACCACATTGTGATTTAAGTGTTTGTATTTATTTGCTCATCGCACTTTGTATTCGGCCTTGTTTGCTTTCCCGTCGGTTGTGGCAATATATATATTGGTTCTGTCGCATTCTGGTTGTTTTCACAGTGGCTGCATTGCATATTTAAATTGGGACTACGGACAGAGATCCGGGAGCTTTCCCCCTGTATTGCATAGCATATTTAAATTGGGACTACGGACAGAGATCTATGAGCTTTCCCCTGTACTGCATTGCATATTTAAATTGGGACTACGGACAGAGATCCGGGAGCTTTCCCCCTGTATTGCATAGCATATTTAAATTGGGACTACGGACAGAGATCTATGAGCTTTCCCCTGTACTGCATTGCATATTTAAATTGGGACTACGGACAGAGATCCGGGAGCTTTCCCCCTGTATTGCATAGCATATTTAAATTGGGACTACGGACAGAGATCTATGAGCTTTCCCCTGTACTGCATTGCATATTTAAATTGGGACTACGGACAGAGATCCAGGAGCTTTCCCCCTGTACTGCATTGCACGACAAATTCTGAGTGGCAGACTAAGTTCCGGTAGTTTATGACTGAGGAGATTTGAATCGAAAGATATAAATATATATACTGAAAAGTATAGCTGAAAAGCAATTATCTCTAGGAAAAGTTATGTCTAAAGGACTTCTTTTCGAAAGTATATTTGAAAAAAAAAATATTTGTCTTGCAGAATGATGATATTTTAAATAGCAGTACTTGGGAAAATATATTTTGAATATCACGTGTTTTGATGATATTTGAAAGAGCAGTACTTGGGAAAATATATTTGAAACATCACGTATTTGATGATAATTGAAAGAGCAGTATTCGGGAAAGTGTATTTGAGCACCCCGTATTTGAAGAGACTATGTTATAAAGATTTCTCTTTATAAAAATATATAAATATACATTCAAAGAAAGTATGTTTCAAAGAAGAAATTTCTCTATTCCGAAATGATTATATCTTTAAAGTTTTCAAAATGAACTCACGATTTAAAGGTTTTGACTCGAATGTTTGACCAGTTTTATTGAGTGATTGGCTAAGGCCTGACTTGAATAAATTGATGTAGTGCTGAGTTTCTTGTGTTTTTGTTGGGTTGTAGTTCCCGCCATTTGGATTGCATCCTTCCCATTATCTTTGCATATTTCTATTATGTTGTCCGGTGATCGTGATTATTGAATTTTCTTCCGTGTTATTCGATCGTATCGTTAAATACATTGAGAAATCTTTAGATAGATATTTTGGTTCGGTCATTTATACATCTTTCCTTTTTTACTTATTAGACCGGTGGTGTCTTGACTAGTCCTCGTCACTACTTCATCGAGGTTAGTCTTGATACTTACTAGGCACGCTGTGGTGTGCTCATACTACACTTCTGCACATTTTTGTGTGCAGCTTCAGGTTATGATTGTTGGTAGCTGCGCAGATCGTTGCTGAGGAGACTCAAGGTAACCTGTTGCTGCGTTCGCAGGCTTCGGAGTCACCTTCCTGTTTTATTTCTATTCAACTGTACTTACTTATTCCTACGCAGTTGTACTTAGATTTGATAAAAAGATTTCGTAGAGCTTATGACTTGTACTTACCGGGTTTTGAAAAATTGTAAACTCTGTCAAGAATTCTATTTCGAAATTTTTAAAATTCCTTTATTATTGTTGTTGTTCAGTGGAAATGTTAGGCTTACCTAGTCCCTAAGACTAGGTGACATCACGATACCCAACTGAGGGAAATCTGGGTCGTGACAATTGTTTCTTTGCATCATTGCGTCCTTCACTCTGAGTCCGTCCTTGTCAAAACAAGCAATAAAAGATTTCAAAATCTGCTACCAGCTTTTCAGTTGCACAAAGTAAATTTGGCCAACATACTCAGTTGTTACTGTCAACATGCCTTGAGGATTCATGCAAAGGCTCCCCCCAAAAGACTTTTGTCAGCCTACTTGGCGCAAGGAAAGATAACTTGTGATTCTCTCTGACAGACAAATTGCTCAAAAAGCAGGAAGTCATTCAAGATATCAAAAAAGGTTACCTAAGAAAAGATCTCCAGTTGAGATAAGGATGATTGAGCCATAAAACACCAATGGAATTGGGAGCGAAACAATCAAAATTGATACAGAAAGTAAAGGTCTCTTGAAAGCAACAACAGAGTCCGGGCAGTGCAGTCAATACCAATGTAGCCGGTCTTCTAAAAGAGAATGGACTCAAAGCCAAGCTGCCAAAGACCTCAAGGCCACAAACTTACCACCACTTTTAAAACTAGAAAAATTTTCTTGTTTGAAACAGGAATAAAGCAGTGCAAGGAAAGTGGTTCAAAAAAAAAAGAAAAAGAAAAAGAAGATTGAAAAAGAAGAGAAGAGAACAACCGACAAAGGGAAGCTTTTCAAATCTTTTCCTTTATTTATCTTGCTAGTGTGCATAAAATCTTGCCATTGCTCTTCACATCTTTTCTCATAGGGTAATACATCCTAGTCTGATAGATTTTTCTCCCAACGAGAAATCTTAGTCTGATGAATCTTTCTCCTAAGATAAAAAGACCTAGTCTGATGAATTTTCTCCTAGAATAAGAAATTTTAGTCTGATGAATTTTTCTCCTAAGATAAAGAAAAAACCTAGAGTGTATTTGGTTTGAAGGAAAATATTTTTCAAATTTTTCATGTTTTGAAAAACATTTTCCTTATGAACTCATTTTCCTTTAATTGAAGGAAAATACTTTCCTTATCAAGAGAAGAGAAAACATTTTTCAAAACTCCTTCTCAACCTTCCCCATCCAACACCCCCACACCCACCCACCTAACCCTAGCCCACCCCCCTCTCC
>ML339252.1:0-25339 GCA_005239505.1 Nicotiana paniculata | reverse complement strand
TCACCAACAGCAAAATAGTGGAAATATGGGTGCCATGAGACCACAAGGCAATGCAGCACCATACCAGAGACCGTACGGTTATAACCATTAAAATCAACAACAATCATACTACCCTCCTCAGCATCAACAAGGGGGAAGGCAAGAAGATGGGTTTTCACGGTTGGAAGCTATGATGCAGCACGTGATTGGGGCAAATACCAAAATCAGTGAGAGAGTAGATGCACATGATGCAGCTATTAAAAATATTGAAATACAGTTGGGGCAGATTTCAAATGCAGTTAATAATTGTCCTCAAGGAACTTTACCTGCTGATACTCAGGTGAATCGAAGGGACCAAGGCCCAAAACAGTTAATGGCAGTGACCCTCCGCAATGGCAGAGACCTGGACCTAGAACAAGAAAGGAGGCATGAAAGTAGGCAGACAAACACATTGGTACAGGTACCTAATGAAATTGATGACTCAACCCCATTGAGTATAGGCACAGTGCAACCAGCTGAAATATAAGTTAATAAGCAAGGTGAAGCTGAGAAAGAACTTGAGGAAATCCCGAAGCCAGCAACTGAGGTGGTAGTGGAAAAGGAAAAAGAACAGATAACAGAAAAGAAAAGAGCACCAGCTCCATTCCCCCAAAGGCTAGCAAAATATCAGAAGGATGAGCAGTATAAGAAATTCTTGGACATGCTAAAACAGATACAGGTAAATATTCCATTGATAGATGCATTGAAGGAAATGCCTGGCTATGCTAAAATGATGAAGGACTTAATGTCCAGAAAATTTGACTTCCAAGACCTGGCTACTGCCACACTTACTCAGACTTGTAGTGCAGTGGTGACACGTCCTATTGCTGAAAATTTGGCTGACTCAGGGAGTTTTACAATTCCTTGTACTATTGGCAACTTCTCTTTCGCATTCAAATTGAGGAGTAGTTTCAAGTTGAAGTTTTAAAATTATTTTAAAATAAAAAAGATTTAAAATTATTTTAAAATAAAAAACCAAAAAAAAGAAAAAATAAAATTAGCTATAATAAAAAACGAAAATATATAATAAAAAACTACCCATTTACATTGGGGATTAGTTTTAAGTTGGAGTTTTAATATTATTTTAAAGTAAAAAATAAAATTTTCAATTCAAATAGGGAAGTAGTTTCTTCTATATATATATATATATATATATATTATATATATATAAAACTACGAATTCAAATTGGGAAAGTAGTTTCAAGTTGGAGTTTTAAAATTAGTTTAAAATAAAAAAAACAAAAATAAAGAAATACAAAACTTTCAATTCAAATTGGGGAGTATTTCTTCCTAATATAGTAGTCTATAGATATATATATATAAAAGAAGCAAATAATTATATGATGCCAAGCGGTATAACCATAAGACGACAATTGTAGATTTTTGGGACAAAGCTCCAACAAAGTTAGAGTTCTAAAATTATTTTAAAATGAAAAATGAAAATAAAAAAATAAAATTGCCAATTCAAGTTGAGAATTAGTTTCAAGTTGGAGTTTTATGACAAAATAAACTTCTTGTATAACCAAAAAATCTTTTGAATTTTGAATTTTGAATTTTGAATTAATTAGTTACTCTATTTGAATGANTATATATATATATATATATATATATATATATATATATATATATATATATATATATATATATATATCTTATAATTAGCTATAATAAAAACATAGAAATATAAAAATCAAATACTCATTCAAATTGGGGAATAGTTTCAAGTTGGAGTTCTAAAAATATTTATAAAAAAAATTAGATGTATGTCACGACCCAATTTAGGATCATAACCGGCACCTACGAGCAAGTGCCCACAAGTAAGCCTCATCGATATTTTAAAGAAAATCGGACAGTTCCCCTGTTTTTGGACTATCCCAAAACTTTTCTTGTCTCAAATCAGCAACCAAACATCCTAATTGCAATTCAAATGACAATGACTTTACCAATTAACCAAAATAAATATCTACTTTTAACGGTCCACCCACTAACAACTAGAAATACTACCTTATCACCAAATTTGATAAGAATAAGTGATACTCAACATAGGTCTATAATAACAAAGAATACTCAAGACACTAAAAGAATGATCATGGGGCGACTCTAAGAGTTCAAAAAAAAAAAAGACCATAACAATTGATAAAATATCTGCCCACGCGAATAAGTGCGAGGCTCACCAAGAACTATCAACTTGTGCGCTCTAATTAACGAAATCCTCACCTGCGTCAACTGTTATCTCTGTAAAAAATTTAGCGGGAAATGAGTTGCTAGCTCAGTGAGTAATAAAACTTAACCACAACCGTTTTTATTGGGGACAAGTCAGAAAACATGCTAGTATCTCAAACAGAAAATAACATAAAAATGCCCTTTCAGAAAAAATAAATAATTTTGTCTCATCATGCTTTTCTTGTAGTATAATACAATTAACAGTTCAGTAATAAGCTCGGTAACCACTGTATAATATCAATATTTATATTTGGGAGGTTTCAATGAACGGATCATGTAATCGGTATAACTGTGGACTTCTTCGCAAGAAGTCAAATATAACGGTAGTCCCTACTCGAGGAAAATCGGTAACAGTATGCTAGTTCTACATTCCCACTAGCGAGGGTTATAACGGTAATCTGTAATTACAAGGTGTACTAGGTCTAATGAACCCGCCGATAGCTACGGGATCCTTCAATGTCTACTCTCATTTTATACTTGTCTCTGTAATCCGTATATACTCGTAGAAAATAGTTTAAAAAAATATAGGGCATTTCGGTTCTCATCAAATCACATAATTTCATTTCGATAACAGTAAATTTAAGTAACTGTAAAATAGATCTAGTGACAACGAAAATATTAAAAACCACGGTAATCATCTCAAATAACTATTTTGGTATCATATCGAGTAAAAGACTTGTCCCACATGCAACTCAAAATAATCGGTAACATATTCATATCAAAAATCATGTGTAAATCATGCAAGTTATGAAAACACAAATTGCGGTAAGATTACTACTCATCGTACTCGTGCCGAAATACCAAATGCTTCGCCTCGAGCATGTAACGACCCGACCGGTTGTTATGAGAATTTAAGCTCTGTACGGTGGCATAAGGTCTTGAACAGCTTCGTATTATGTATATCGACCTGCGTGCATGGTCGGGTTTAGTTGTCGGATGATTCAGAGTCGAATTGGAAGAAGGATTGTTGTTTTTGGAAGCTTAAACAGTGAAGTTTTGACCGAAATTTTTGACGTTTATGTAAATGGCTCTGGAACGAGTTATGGATGATGCCAGCAGCTTCGTATGGTGATTTTGGGCTGAGGAGCGTGTCCGGAATGTGTTTTCGAGTTTTGTGGTAGATTTAGGCTTGGATTGGGGAAAGTTATATTTTCAACGATTTCGACTGATAGGTGAAATCTTGATATCGGGCTCGGAATGGAATTCCGAGAGTGGCATTTGTGACCTGTGTGTAAAATTTGAAGTCATTCGAACTAGTTTTGATGTGTTTCGGCATCGGTTGTAGATTTTTGAAATTTCATAAGTTCTTGGGCTTGAATCCATGCATAATTGGTGATTTTGGTGTTATGTGATGTGTTTTGGAGGCTCGACTAAGTTTGGATAAGGTATTAGGACTGGTTGGTAAATTTGGTTGAGGTTCCGGGGGCCTCGGGGATGTTTCGGATGCTCAACGGGTGATTTTTGGAACTTGGAAATAGCTGAACCATTGATGGTTCTGGTGTCTCGCACCTGCGATGGATTTTCCGCAGGTGCGGACACGCAGTTGCGGAAGAGGGGCTCGCAGGTGCGGGCTTGGTCAAGTCAACCATTTCTCGCAGGTGAGGTTGGGGTTCCGCAGGTGCAGAGCCGCAGATGCGGCCCTGTGACCGCAGGTGCAGCCCCAGGCCTTTTAGTGGGTTTTTGCACCTGCGATGGATTTTCCGCAGGTGCGGTCCAAGGGGCGCAGGTGCGGAAATCGCTGGGCAATTTATATCAAATTCGAGGGCTTGAAATTCATATCTTCTAAAAACGATTTGGAGCTCGAGTATAGGCAATTTGGAGTGGGTTTTGAGGAAAGGCTTCATAGGTATCAATTCCTAACCTTATTTCACTTGTATATCATTAATTTATAGCAATTTCTTCCATGCAACCAATGAATTGGGGTGAAACAAAATCATAAAAAATGGGAAGAAGTTTCCCCAAATAAAAATCCGAGAATTTAACAAGATTTTACGTCGGTTTTCGATGGTTCTTGTTCGAATGAGTTCGTGAGTGAATGGGTGTTCAAAATTTGTAACTTTCACTCGATTTCAAGACGTGGGCCCGGGGGAAGTTTTGGGTAATTTTCCTAATTTCGCGTATTAGCTTCGAACTTATTAGCTATTTTGATTCCTTAAAGTTATATTTACATTATGTAATCGTATTGAATAGATTTGGCCCATTCGGATTCAGATACTCGTGGCAAGAACGTGATTTCAAGTTTGGTCTGAGTGGTTGAGGTAAATATCTTGCCTAACCTTGTGTGGGGGAACTACCCCTTAGGATTGAGTCTTCTATGTTGATTGTAGCCCGCGTACGCGAGGTGACGAGTGTGTACTCGGACTTATTTGCAACTAGGTTGGCCTTTTAGGATTCTTAGGTCCTTATATTCCATTTGTATGAAGTTGTATTTGTTATATCTGAGTTCCGATTGCTAGATCATCTCTTTCCGCTCAAATTAGAAATTTCTTGTTAAGTTTTCCTTTGTTGCTTATTTGATTGTAATTGACTTAACGGAAGACTTTATCTTTTCTACCGTTGTGCTATATCTTCCTTCATAAACTACCTATTGACTAGCATTAACATAATCTTTCCCTATAATTGTTTAGCAGTGATTGAAATATCTATACGTGGTGTCAAGAATGCCCGTGAGTCGTACATTGTGATTTATATGATTTTTCCCTTAAATTTTACTTAGGTTTAGTTGATTGTTTAGGCAAGATTGGTTATAGTTGTTTCCCTTGCCGGGATGATTGATTTCTTGTTGATGACTTGAATATTGTGAATCGTTGCTATAAATTGTTTTGTTTCCCCCTCGTTATATCGTTTCACTGGTGCTTGGTATTCCCTTCAGTGACTACTTCTTATGAGTGAGTTTTTACCACTCTTGTGATTCAAGTCTTTGTATTGATTTGCTCGTCGCACCTTGCATTCTATCTTTTGTTTCTTTTGCGCCTGTTGTGGCAATGTGTGTTGTTTCTGTCGTATCCTGGTTGTTTTTCCTCATACTGCTTGCATATTTAAATTGGGACTACGGACGAGATTCTGGGAGCTTTCCCCCTGTACTGCATTGCATATTTAAATTGGGACTACGGACGAGATTCTGGGAGCTTTCCCCCTGTGCTGCATTGCATATTTAAATTGGGACTATGGACGAGATTCCGGGATCTTTCCCCCTGTACTTCATTGCATATTTAAGTTGGGACTACGGGCGAGATTCCGGGAGCTTTCCCCTTGTGCTGCATGACAAATTCTGAGTTAGGGACTGAGTTCCGGTAGATTTATCCTGAGGAGGTTATGATCGAAAGCTTTTTATTGAAAAGTATAGGTGATGTAACGATCCGACCGGTTATTTTGTGTTATCGGACCCCGTTCCCCTAAATGAAACTTCCCATAGCGGCTTATTATGATTTATGACTTGCGGGGACTAGTGGTCCGGGATTCGGGGGTGTTTAGAGTGCTATTGGAACATTTGGTTCCTTAAGGTTGGCCTTTAAGGCCAAGTTTGACCTCGGTCAAATTTTTAGTAAACGCCCTCGGAATCGAGTTTCGACGATTTCGGTAGCTTCTTATGATGATTCGGGACCTGGGCGTATGTTCGGAATGGGTTTCTGATGACCCGGGAGCGTTTCGGCGCCCAATATTGAATTAAGAGTTCCTTAAGTTCCTATTATGGTCTGGGACGTGTTTTTGCGATATCGAGGTCCGAACGGAATTCCGAGACTGGGAATAGATCAGTTATGTCATTTATGACTTGCCTGTAAAAATTTGGTGTCATTCCGAGTAGTATAGGTCGTTTTAGCGCGTTGTGAGCGAAGTCTAGAAAACTAAAGTCCCTAAGTTTGGTTCTAGGGGTTTTGAGGTATGATTTTGAGTTTTAGCGTTGTTTTGGGTGTTCCGAAGGCTCGAGCGAGTCTGTATTATGATTTGGGACTCGTTGGTATATTTGGACGGGGGCTCGGGTGGGCCCAGATGCCTCTCAGACACCACACGAGGCCAAAAACCAGCTGCATTAGCTGCTGGTGCGCCTGTTCTGGTGTGACCGCAGGTGCGGTTGCCTAGCCGCAGGTGCGGGAACGCTCCTGCGGTCCCAGCCTCGCAGGTGCGACCCCCAGTGGTCAGGCCAATTTTCGCAGGTGCGGATCAAACTCTGCAGGAGCAGAGCCGCAGGTGCGGTCTCCACTCAGCAGGTGCGGACCCAGGAATCCTAGTCCATTTCCGCAGGTGCGAGCTTTTGCTCGCAGGTGCGAGACCGCATGTGCGGTCCTCGAGCCGCAGGTGCGGAAACGCTGTTCAGACAGTGTGTTTTTATACACGGTAATTGACTCATTTCCTTTATCTTCTTCTTCTTCCTTGGGGCGATTTCCACCATTTTAGAGGGGCAAACAACCTGGTTATTGAAGGTAAGTAAATTCCACTCTAATATTAGCGTCATGCATGAAATAATAGCTTAATTAACTACCTAAATTAGTGGAAATTCAAGAATGGGGTAGTAACATAGGGCTTTCTATAATTTGAGAATTTATCCGCGACTTAGCTATGAAATCAAGTAGAAATCGTATATTAATGATCCTTAGGCTATGGGTGAGTGTTTCCTTCGAGAATTTGTGGAATCCAATCATGTGGGTCGGGGTTGGATTTTAGAATTTCTTCAAGAATGGGAAATTTACTAAATAAGTAGGAGACTTTCCATATTTGAGCATAAATTAATGAATTTATATAACATTTGACTAGTTTCAAGTCCTCGGGTGTAGAGTTCGGAGTCTCGGACGCGTTCTTGGTCCGGGAAGTAGGTTCGACGCGAGGTGAGTCTCTTTTCTAACCTTGTAAGGGGGAATTGTCCCCCTAGGTGATTATAAATAACTGCATGTCCTTATTTGCGGGGGCTACGCACTCACGAAGTGACGAGAGTCCGTGCGTAGCTACTACTATGTTATGTTGGGTAGTTCTAGGACTCACGAGCATGCTTATATATGCCTTACATGTATTCCTAAACGTATCTTGAATTGCTTATTATCCATGATTTGGCATGAGAACATTAGTAAGTTGTGGTCCATGATATATTGCTTAGGTTCTTGCCTTAAAGAATAATATCTGATAATTCCCTAAAGAAAAAATTGATAATTTTATGTATGTATGCGGCACCGCGGCACATGTATGATTCGTGAGCGGAATAGCCCTACTATTATGTCAACCACGTTGCATGTTCAATTCACGAGCGGGGTAATAGATGCATTTATGGTTCGAGTCGTTCGACCCTCGGCAGTGCACATTTATTTTTCGCGACGTTTCGGTCGTACATGTCCGGCCTAATATGTGTTGTATGATTCACTGGAAATTTGTTGTAATTGTACAAACTGGTTCTTGTTAATAAGGGAATTTATACATTATGTGCTAGTTTAATTTGACATGCAAAGGTAAATACAACTATACTTGATGATTTATCTCCTTGTGATTTCTACGACTGTTATGCCTGCCTAGTTCCTAATAAATCATGTTATTTACAAAATGTTGACCCTAGTAAGTATCACGTCTACCTCTCATCACTACCTCTTCGAGGTTAGGCGGGATACTCACTGGGTACATATTTGTTTATGTACTCATGCTGAACTTCTGTACTTAATTGTACAGGTTCTGAGGCTGGTGCATCTGGTTATCAGATCGGATCTCGATTCTGATCTCAGTTGGACCCGACTTCACGGTGAGATGCTTTCTCCTGAAGATCCTCGGCGGGACCTTGGAATTTTCTTTTGTTTATTTCTCGTCTATTCCTTTCAGACAGTGGGATTGTATATTTTGTTTTGCATATTTTGTTAGTCTACCCGTAGAACTTGTGACACTAGTTCCTGGCACATACGTAGTTGTTATTTTGATTTACGGGTCTGCATCTATACATATTGTCTCATTTCTCATCATGACTGTTTCGATTAAAAACTAGCTAATTATCTTTGTCAAATCACGTTTTAAATTTTAAAAATCGAGTATATTTTAAAGTGTTTAAACTAATAAGAAGGAACCTGTAGTAATTTAAGAGTCGGATTGCTTGACCACGTTGTTAGGCGTCATCATGACCTCAGTTAGGATTTTGGGTCGTGACAGCTGAAAAAGTATTTGCCTTGAAAAAAATTATGTCTGAAGGACTTTTATTTCAAAGGTATATTTGAAAAGCATTTGTCTTGCAGAAAATGATATTTGGAAGTCATTTATTGGGGAAGTANATATATATATATATATCCAGAGAAAAGTATGTTTCAAAGGAAATTCTCTATTTTGAAATAATTATATTCAAATCTTTCAATATAAACCTACGATTTAAAGGTTTTCACTCAAAGGTTTGACCAATCTAGTGGATTGTTGGCTAAGGCCTGATGTGGAATACTAATGTAGTGTTGAGTTACTGGTGTTCTTATTGTGTTGTGGCATTTCGGTTCTGGCTTGTATCTTTGTCTATCATTTCTGCGTATAATTGTGTTGTTCCGTTGTTGTTGTTGCATTTCCTTCCGCCTTGTAAATGTTTTTTTTGTTATTTGCTATATTGTATAGTCATTAGATAGATGTCATATCCTGCCATTTCTATATTGATTCCTGTTTAATTTATCAGACCAGTGGTGTCTTGACTAGTCCTCGTCACTACTTCACCGATGTTAGTTTTGATACTTACTGGGCACCGTTGTGGTGTGCTCATTCTACTCTTCTGCCCATTTTTGTGTAGATTCCAGGTTTTCGCATAGCCGGCCGATAGATTGTTAGTGGTGATGTTGTTGTTGTGGAGACTCAAGGTAAAACCACTTCAGCGTTCGCGGTTTCGGAGTCACCATATTTTTCTTTTTTTTGTTTGCACTGTTGTACTTATTTGTGAGGGTATTTTTAGGAGTTTCAGTGTAATTCCTTTAAAGCTTATGACTTGTACTTGCGGGTTTTGGGAATATGCAATGTGTAAAGAATTATTTATTTCGGAAAAATATTAGATTCTATTTATTATTGTTGTCATTCCATGAATATTAGGCTTACCTAGTCTTTAAGACTAGGTTCCATCACGATACCCAACGGAGGGAACTTTGGGTCGTGACAGGTTGGTATCAGAGCTCTAGGTTCATAGGTGCTACGAGTCATAAGCGGGTTTAGTAGAGTCTTGCGGACCGGTACAGAGACGTCTGTACTTATCTTCGAGAGGCTACCGAACTATTAGGACAATTTCATTTCTTTCATTCCTATCGTGCGAGTTCATTGACCTTGAAGTTTGAAATTTATCATTTTATTCTCTCACAGATGGTGAGGAAACGAGCCGCGGTTCCTGATGATGTTACCCCCGAGACAGATGTCGCTAGGAGCAGAGGCCGAGGTCGACGAGGAGCAAGTGTTGTAGTTAGGCCACCCACCAGAACGGCCATTGAGGAGCCACCAGTAGTTCCAGTTGGGGGACAGGCAACAGAGGCACCTGTTGTTACCCCCGGCCTTTAGGAAACTTTAGCACAGTTCCTGAGCATGTTTGGTACATTGGCTCAGGCAGGGTTATTTCAGGTTGCACCAGTTACTTCACCGATCGGGGGAGGAGCCCAGACTCCCAGCATCCACACTCCAGAGCAGCGAGTTCACGTTGGTCAGGATCCAGGTGTCATAGTGACACAACCTGTGAATCCAGTTCAACTCATGGTCAGAGCAGCAATATCTGAGGGAGAGCAGCTTAGATTTGCAAGGTTCAAGAGACATAACCCTCCTACATTCAGCGGATTGGTTTCAGAGAGTGCACAGGATTTTCTGGAGGAGTTCCATAGCATCCTCCGCACTTTGCATATTGTTGAGACAAGTGGGGTTGCTTTTACTACGTTCCAGCTTCAGGGAACGGCTTATCAGTGGTGGCGGGCGTGTGACTTGGGTAGCCCGGCTGAGTCAGCTTCACTTACGTGGTGTCAGTTTTTAGAGATGTTCTTAAGAGAGTTTGTACCCCATTCCCTTCGGGATGCATGGCGCACGAAGTTTGAGCAGTCGCGCTAGGGCACTATGTCAGTATTAGAGTATGCCATCAGATTCGGTGATTTGGCCAGGAATGCACCTGCCTTAGTCTCTACAGTTAGAGGGCGAGTCCGTAGATTCATTGAAGGTCTCAGGCATGATATTCGGTTCAGCATGGCTCGAGAGTTGGAGTCGTATGTTTCATTTCAGTAGGTGATAGGGATCGCTCGCCGATTAGAGGGCATGCAGGGCTGGGAGCGAGAGAACAGACGAGATCAGGAGAGAGAGTCCAGGGAGGCGAGGAGGCCTCATAGATTAGAGAGATCTGCTGGTCCTTATTTTGGAGGCAGGGTGCGACATGGTAGAGGTTTTGTGGGTCAGCCAGTTCAGTTTGCATTACCGGCTTCGCATGAGGTTTCAGGTACTCGTGGTCTCAGAGTACTCGTATCGCACAGTTTCCACAGCCATGCCAGCAGAGAGGTTATTTTGAGTGTGAAGATACCAGTCACAGGGTGAGAGATTGTCCCAGGCTCCGGGAAGATGTGTTACAGCAGGGCATTCAGGTGAGTAGAGGGCGCCCAAGAGGGGGAGGTCCGGCCCGTTGGTGTGTTTCGTAAAGTAGGCTGGAGGCTGTTGTGCCAGATGTTATCATACAGGTATGTTTTGAATTTTTACAGAGGGGCACCATTTGTATTTCATTGTCGTTCTGCTGGTCGGGATGAGTTCCCTTATTTGTTTGCCTTATTGATAAGTGAGTTTCATGCTTTGCACTCTATTTTTCATGCTTGCTCCAGTTGGGAGATTCTGTGAGTGGTAACCCATGTCTATCATTGTTTATTCATCAATTATAGGGGTGAGACTAGAAGCAAGTCCTTATTGTTCATCATGGTGAGCTTTATGTGATTTTTCCTAAGTATTTTGTTTATGAGCTGTGATTTGATACTCCATTGAGATGTGAGTTAAGTGAGCGTTATGATTTTTGTTAGCCGAGGTAAGTTAGCGAGAGATTTCAATTGGTATGATATATATATATATATATATATATATATATATATATATATATATATATATATATATATATATATATATATATATATATATATATATATATATATATATATATATATATATATATATATATATATATATATATATATATATATATATATTCGGAATGTGATATAGAGTTGAGGGCGAGACCCTCGTGATCGTTTGTGATTTGATATATTTGGACCGGACTTAGTACCGCGGTGGAAGTTATATCAGAATGGGATCCTTGTGATTTGTTCATATGCCTTGCTTCTTCCTTGTTATATTTCTCTTTTAAGTCAGTATTGATAGAGAGTTATTCATATGGGCTTGTTTGATAGTCCTTTTATATGTTTCTATTTTCATACTCAGTCATTTCGTTATGTGCTTCTTTAGTTTAGCTTGCGGGATGTGTGCCTGGTGGTGTTAGCTGTGGCTCGGTGGTTCGGAGTCTAATAATGAGGTCTTCGTGTTTATTGCATCATTATCAGTATTATGGTATTGGAAACCGAGTTCATTCGGATGTGAGGTAAATTGCCAATACTGAGTTGATTTAGGGCAACCATTGTGATCAAAAGTGTTATTATGAGCCTATGTGTGATGTGCTATATTGGGTGGTCATGCCTTATGGGTATATTCATGAGTTAATGCAGCTGGTTGAGGCTAATTCCGGATATGGATTTAGAATCGGGTCTTTTTGAAATGAGTAAAAGGTGAGAAATTGAGGTATGAGGCCTATCGGTGGTGATGAGAAGGCTATATTGCAGTTGTGACGATGTCATCAGGATTATGTAGGTTGGGGTGACGTGGGATCACCCATGGGTGTGTGTTGGAAGTGTACAGTCAGTGATTGGAGGAGTTCGAGGTGAATTTTGGCACGTTCGAGGACGAATATTTGTTTAAGAGGGGGAGAATGTAACGACCCGACCGGTCGTTTTGAGAATCTAAGCTCTGTTCGATGTCATAAGGTCTTGAACAGCTTCGTATTATGTATATCGACCTGCCTGCATGGTCGGGTTTAGTTGCCGGATGATTCAGAGTCGAATTGGAAGAAGGACTGTTGTTTTTGGAAGCTTAAATAGTGAAGTTTTGACCGAAATTTTTGACTTTTATGTAAACGGCTCCGGAATGAGTTATGGATTATGTCAGCAGCTTCGTATGATGATTTTGGGATGAGGAGCGCGTCTGGAATGTGTTTTCGAGGTCTGTGGTAGATTTAGGCTTGGATTGACGAAAGTTAGATTTTCAGCGATTTCGGCCGATAGGTAAAATCTTGATATCGGGCTCGGAATGGAATTCCGAGAGTGGTTGTAGGTTCGTTGTGTCATTTGTGACCCGTGTGTAAAATTTGAGGTCATTCGGACTAGTTTTGATGTGTTTCGGCATCGGTTGTAGATTTTGGAAATTTCATAAGTTCTTAGGCTTGAATCCATGTATAATCGGTGATTTTGGTGTTATGTGATGTGTTTTGGAGGCTCTACTAAGTTTGGATAAGGTATTAGGACTGGCTGGTAAGTTTGATTGAGGTTCCGGGGGCCTCAGGGATGTTTCGGATGCTCAACGGGTGATTTTTGGAACTTGGAAACAGCTGAACCATTATTGGTTCTAGAGTCTCGCACCTGCAATTGATTTTCCGCATGTGCGGACACGTAGGTGCGTAATAGGGGCTCGCATGTGCGGGCTTGGTCAAGTCAACCATTTCTCGCAGGTGCGGTTGGGGTTCCGCAGGTGCGGGCCCAGGCCTTTTAGTGGGTTTTCGCACCTGATATGGATTTTTTGAAGGTGCAGGACCGCAGGTGCGGTCCAAGGGGCGCAGGTGCGGAAATCGCTGGGCAGTTTATATCAAATTCGAGGGCTTGAAATTCATATCTTCTAAAAATGATTTGGAGCTCGGGTGTAGGCGATTTGAAGTGGGTTTTGAGGAAAGGCTTCATAGGTATCAATTCCTAACCTTATTTCACTTGTATATCATTAATCTATAGCAATTTCTTCCATGCAATCAATGAATTGGGATGAAAAATGGGAAGAAGTTTCCCCAAATAAGAATCTTCGAATTTAACAAGATTTTTATGTCAGTTTTCGATGGTTCTTGTTCGAATGAATTCATGAGTGAACAGGTGTTCTAAATTTGTAACTTTCACTCGATTCCGAGACGTGGGCCCGGGGGACTTTTTGGGAAATTTTTCTAATTTCGCGTATTAGCTTCGAACTTATTAGCTATTTTGATTCCTTAAAGTGATATTTACATTATGTAATCGAATTGAATGGATTTGGGCCATTCGGAGTCGGATACTCGTGGCAAGAACGTGATTTCAAGTTTGGTCTGAGCGGTTGAGGTAAGTATCTTGCCTAACCTTGTGGGGGGGAACTACCCCTTAGGATTGAGTCTTCTATGTTGATTGTAGCCCGCGTACGGGTGGTGATGAGTATGTACTCGGACTTATTTGAAACTAGGTTGGCCTTTTAGGATTCTTAGGTCCTTATATTGCCTGTGTATGAAGTTGTATTTGTTATATCTGAGTTCTGATTGCTAGTTCATCTCTTTCCGCTCAAATTAGAAATTTCTTGCTGAGTTTTCTTTTGTTGCTTATTTGATCGTAATTGACTTAACTGAAGACTTTATCTTTTCTAGCGTCGTGCTATATCTTCCTTCATAAACTGCCTATTTGACTAGAATTAGCATAATCTCGCCCTATAATTATTTAGCAGTGATTGGAATATCTATACGTGGTGTCAAGCATGCCCGTGAGTCGTACATTGTGATTTATATGATTTTTCCCTTAAATGTTACGTAGGTTTAGTTGATTATTTAGGCGAGATTGGTTATAGTTGTTTCCCTTGCCGGGATGATTGGTTTCTTGTTGATGACTTAAATATTGTGAATCGTTGCTATATATTGTTTTGTTTCCCCCTCTTTATATCATTTCACTTGTGCTTGGTATTCCCTTCAGTGACTACTTCTTATGAGTGAGTTTTTACCATTATTGTGATTCAAGTCTTTTTATTGATTTGCTCGTCGCACATTGCATTCTGTCTTTTGTTTCTTTTGCGCCTGTTGTGGTAATGTGTATTGTTTCTATCGCATTCTGGTTGTTTTTCCTTAGTACTGCAATGCATATTTAAATTGGGACTACGGACAAGATTTTGGGAGCTTTCCCCCTGTACTGCATTGCATATTTAAATTGGGACTACGGACGAGATTCCGGGACCTTTCCCCCTGTACTGCATTGCATATTTAAATTGGGACTACGAACGAGATTCCGAGAGCTTTCCCCCTGTACTGCATTGCATATTTAAATTGGGACTACGGACGAGATTCCGGGACCTTTCCCCCTGTACTGCATTGCATATTTAAATTGGGACGACGGACGAGATTCCAGGAGCTTTCCCCCCGTACTGCATTGCATATTTAAATTGGGACTACGAACGAGATTCCGAGAGCTTTCCCCCTGTACTGCATTGCATATTTAAATTGGGACTACGGACGAGATTTCGGGAGCTTTCCCCATGTACTGCATGATAAATTCTGAGTTACGGACTGAGTTCCGGTAGATTTATCCTGAGGAGATTATGATCGAAAGATTTTTATTGAAAAGTATAGCTGAAAAAGTATTTGCCTTGAAGAAAATTATGTCTGAAGGACTTTTATTTCAAAGGTATATTTGAAAAGCATTTGTCTTGCAGAAAATGATATTTGGAAGTCATTTATTGGGGAAGTATATTTGGAAATCATGTATTTTGAAGGAAACTATGTTTTAAAGATTTCTCTTTAAAAAAAAAAAATATATATATATATATATATATATATGTATCCGGAGAAAAGTATGTTTCAAAGAAAATTTTCTATTTTGAAATAATTATATTCAAAGCTTTCAATATAAACTTACGATTTAAAGGTTTTCACTCAAAGGTTTGACCAATTTAGTGGATTGTTGGCTAAGGCCTGATGTGCAATACTAATGTAGTGCTGAGTTACTGGTGTTATTATTGTGTTGTGGCATTCCGGTTCTGGTTTCTATCTTTGTCTATCATTTCTGTGTATTATTGTGTTGTTCCGTTGTTGTTGCTGCATTTCCTTCCACCTTGTAAATATTTTTTTGTTAGTTGCTATATTGTGTAGTCATTAGATAGATGTCATATCCTGCCATTTCTATATTGATGCCTGTTTAATTTATCAGACCAGTGGTGTCTTGACTAGTCATTGTCACTACTTCACCGAGGTTAGTCTTGATACTTACTTGGCACCACTATGGTGTGCTCATACTACTCTTCTGTATATTTTTGTGCAGATTCCAGGTTTTCGCATAGCCGGACGATTGATGGTTAGTAGCGCGGTTGCTGTTGTGGAGACTCAAGGTAAAACCGATTCAAGGTTCGCGGTTTCGAAGTCACCATCTTTTTCTTTTTTTTTGCATTGTTGTACTTATTTCTGAACAGTGGTATTTTTAGGAGTTTCAGTGTAATTCTTTTAAATCTTATGACTTGTACTTCCGGGTTTTGGGAATATATAATGTGTAAAGAATTATTTATTTTGGAAAAATATTAGATTCTATTTATTATTGTTGTCATTCCATGAATATTAGGCTTACCTAGTTCTTAAGACTAGGTGTCATCACGATACCCAACGGAGGAAAATTTGGGTCGTGACAGAGCAATTCGTACAAATTCCTCCAATCAACCTATAATTATATAATATCGATCTCACGTTAATTTTTTTGTTTAGGCTAATTCATAGCTAATTTCGAATACCCAATAATCGGGGTTCATGTTTGACTCTTAATTTGTGGATTTATATTTAATCATAGAATTAGTCCATAATTCTATCAATTTAAAACTATTTAGTATAATTTACTCCTCTAAAATTAGACCTATCAGTGCTTAAACCAAACCTTTATAGCCTTGTTATCTCCATAGTAATTGTATATTTCTTTTTATATAAGAGAAAGTTGATATTGAATTTTTTTGTACTACATGAAATTGCATAGATGCAGTGAAATAATTCAACAGATAAGGAGAAGAAGGTTAACCTCTTTAGTCGAAGGAGAGATTTAATACTTTCAATTTCAACTCCCAAGTCTTCTTAAGGCCTTTGCCCAAAGCTTTCTTCTTCTTCTCTTTTGCCTTTTTTTTCTCTGCTCGTCTCTTTTTTTCTGTTGCCATTTGCTTTCTGCTTCTTTGCTTCAGAAAGCTTTCTAACCCTTTTTTTCAATTGCACTAATGGGCTTCGGCCCTTTGTTTTAATTCCTAACTTTTTTTCTTCTTTTTTGTTTATTTAGTTTCTTATTATAATATTAGTATTATTATTATTGTTATTATGGCCAATACACCCTTATTTAAAAAAATCTAGGGTATTACATCCTCCCCACCTTATGAAATTCGGTATTCGAATTTAACTCAAGTTCGTACCTGTAGACTGAAATAAATGGGGATACTTTGCTTGCATATCTTTTTCTACTTCCCAAGTAGCTTCTTCAACGGTATGATTTCTCCATAAAACTTTAATGAACATAATTTCTTTTGACCGTAGCTTTCTTACTTTTCTATCAACAATTGACATCGGCTCCTCCTCATAAGACAACTTTTCATCAAGGGGTATAGTAAGTACTTCAAGCACCTGATGAGCCTGATATACATTTCCTTAGCATTGAGACATGAAACACTGGATGAATAAAGGAAAACTCAAGAGGAAGTGCCAAACGATAAGCCACAGTCACCACTCGGTCTAGTATCTCATACGGTCCTATAAACCTAGGGCTCAACTTGCCTCTTTTCCCAAACCGCATCGCACCTTTCATAGGGGAGACACGTAGGAACACTTTGTCTCCAATTGTAGACACTAAATCTCTTCTTCTTTTATCAGCATAAGACTTTTGTCTGCTTTGAGTTGTAAGAAATCTCTGCCTGATCAACTAGACTTTGTCCATAGCTTCTTGTACTAAGTCAGGTACCAATAAGTTAGTCTCACCAGCTTCAAACCATACGATAGGAGAACAACATCTTCTACCATAGAATGTTTCGTACGGTGCCATTTGAATACTGGACTGGAAGCTATGTCCCAACTACCTCCAAACTCAAGAATGCAAGCTCTCAACATATCCTCCAAGATCAATATAGTACGTTCAAACTGCCCGTCTGTCTGTGGATGAAATGCAGTACTAAGATCTAATCGTGTACCCAATGCTTCTTGAAAAGATTTACAAATGTGTGAAGTGAATTGTCATCCTCTATCAGAGATGATGGATACTGAAACTCCGTGAAGACGGATAATTTCGTTCATAAATACCTGTGCATACCTCACTCCGCCGTATGTAGTCTTCACTGGAAAAAAGTGTGTTGATTTTGTTAAACGATCTATAATTACCCACACCGAATCATAATCTCTAAGAGTTCATGGTAGACCGATGATGAAATCCATAGTAATTATTTCCCATTTCCACTCTAGAATCTCAATTTGTTGTAACAGTCCTGGGGGTCGCTGATGCTCAGCCTTGACCTGCTGACAAGTTTGTAACGACCCGGCCGGTCGTTTTGAGAGTTAGAGCCCTAGTGCCCTAATAAATGCCTTCCCCGTGTTTTTTTCTACTTTTGGGACTTTCCAGGGTGATTAGCTATGTAATTCGGAGAATTTTGGGACACAGTCCCTAATTTTGAGTTTAAGCTTTAGAAATCGGACCGTGGGTGGAACTGTGTGAAGACGGGTCCGAATGGAATTTTGTCAACAATGTTATCTCCTTTGAGTGATTTCGGGGTTAGGAGCGTGTCCGGAATATGGTTTCGAGGTCTGCAGTAGAGTTAGGCTCGAATTGGTGAAAGTTAGAATTTCGACGATTTCGGCCGATAGGTGAAATTTTGATATCGGGCTCGGAATGGGATTCCGAAAGTGGTTGTAGGTCTGTAGTGTCATTTGTGATCTGTGTGTCAAATTTCAGGTCATTCGGAATAGTTTTGACGTGTTTCGGCATCGTTGTGGATTTTGGGAAATTTCTAAGTTTTTAGGCTTGAATCCATGTATAATTTGTGATTTTAGTGTTATGTGATGTGGTTTGAAGTCTCGACTAACTTTGAATGAGGTATTAGGACTGGTTGGTGGTTTTGGTTGAGGTCTCGTGGGCCTCAGGTGGATTTCGGATGCTCAAACGGGAAGATTTTTGACTTAAGCTTGTAGCTGAAGTTGCTGGTTCTGGTGTCTCGCACCTGCGGAAGGGGACACGCAGGTGCGATAAGGGGTTGCACAGGTGCAGATTTGCCCAAGGTCTGCTGGGTCTGCAGGTGCGGGAGCGCAGATGCGGCCCAGGTACAACAGGTGCGGCCTCATCCCAATTAATGAGTTTTCGCATCTGCGATGCATTTTCCGCAGGTGCGGTCCAATTGGCCGCAGAAGCGGAAATCGTTGGGCAGAAATAGGCAATTCGAGGGTTTGGATTTCATAATTTCTAAAATCAATTGGAGCTCGGGATTTGGCGATTTTGTGAGGATTTTATGAGGATTTTGAAGAGGAGCTCAATAGGTAACGATTTCTAATCCTATTTCCCTTGTATTTCATCAATCTATAGTAAATTCTTCAATTTAATTAGGGAGAAATGATGGGAAAGTGTTTGAAAATGAGAGAAAGGTTCCCCAATTGAGAATCCGAGTTTTGAGTGAGATTTCGACATTGGTTTTTGATGATTTTTGGTTGAGTGTACTCGTGGTGAATGGGTGTTCGGAATTTGTGACTTTCACCCGATTCCGAGTCGTGGGCCCAGGAGACTTTTGGGGGAATTTCCCTAATTTCGTGCTTATGCTTCAAATTTATTTGTTGAACTAGTTTCTTGTAGTGATATTTACATTATGAAACTTATTTGAATAGATTCGGGCCATTCGGAGTTTGGTACTCATGGCAAGAACGTGATTCCGGGTTGATTTGAGCAGTCGAGGTAAGTGGCTTGCCTGACTTTGTGTTGGGAACTTCCCCCTTAGGATATTTGATGCTAAATGTTGTGTGGGCGTCGTGTACGTGAGGTGACGAGTACGTACATGGGCCGTTGTTTCAAAAATCTCATTTTCTTCCTTACTAAAACAAAAATTGTTTTATCTTCTATGAACTTGCTCTCATATGATATATTGTTTAGTTTAGATTAGGAAAGCATGCTTACGTGCTTAATTGTCTACTTGATTTTATGTGCGCCATGCTTAGTTAAGCCCTTATATGCCTTATCTGTGATTAGTATAAACCGTGTGATTTCGATGTTATGCTTGTCATTTATCCTGCATAGCATATTTAAATTAGGACTACGGACGTATTTCGGGAGATCCCCCTTTACTGCATATTTAAATTGGGACTACGGACGTATTCTGGGAGATCCCCCTGTACTGCATATTTATTTTGGGAGTACGGACGTATTTCGGGAGATCCCCCTTTACTGCATATTTAAATTGGGACTACGGACGTATTCTGGGAGATCCCCCTGTACTGCATATTTATTTTGGGACCGGGAGATCCCCATGTACTGCATATTTATTTTGGGACTACGGACGTATTCTGGGAGATAACCATGTACTGCATAATCGTTGGGAACTATGGGACGGTATCCCGGGAGATTCCACTTTGTGATATATATTATGATGAGCCGAGGTCTCTCTTTACTGTAGAACTTATATTGTTTTTCTTAAACTGTTTACTGTATACATTACCTATCTTTGTACTATTTTAAATTTATTTACACAGAAATCCAGTAGAGCCTTAACCTGATCTTGTCGCTACTTGATTGGGATTAGGCTTGGCACTTACAGGGTACCAAATGTGGTATACTCATGCCCTTTCCTGCACATGTTTTCGTGTGCAGATCCAGGTACGAGCTATCAGCCTCGTGGTTAGTCGCTGCTGATGATTCTTGGAGACTGCAAGGTATTTCTGCCACGTCCGCAGAATCCTCCGAGTCTCCTTTCCATTCTATCTTGTAGAGATGTTCTTATGTATTTTTCAGTTTTTGTTAGAGCTACAGTAGTGTTAGAAGCTTGTGAGTATCTGTGATATTCCGAATTTTGGGAAGTTATATTTTTGTTTGAGTCGAGCGGCTAGTACGTTATTTATTTCATTGCCCTTATCCCCTTTATTGCATGTGTTTCAATTCAATTTTTTTCCCTTTATAGTAGGCTTACCTAGTCGTAGAGACTAGGTTCCGTGACGGCACCTTCGGAGGGTAAATCAGGTCGTGACAAGTTAGTATCAGAGCGTCTAGGTTCACAGGAGTCACAAGTCACAAGCCGATTTATTAGGGTCTCGCGGATCAGTACGGAGACGTATGTATCTATCTTCAGGAGGCTATGTAACTGTTAAGAACAATCATATTTCTTTGATTTCCTAGTTATGCAATTGACATCAAAAAAAAATTCTAAAACTCTATTCTATTCTTTCTCACAGATGGTGAGGATCCGTAGCGGATGGACCGATGACCAGGCACCCCAGCCCCCAGCCAGATCCTCCAGAGGCAGGGGTAGGGGTAGAGGATGACCACGCGGTGCAGCATGAGCACCTGCGAGAGCGGCGGCAGAGGAGCCCCCAGCAGCTCCAGCTGGAGGGCCGGCACCGGAGGTTCCTGTTGCTGTTCCAACCTTACAGGAGACTTTGGCTCAGTTCATGAGCATGTTCAGCACTCTAGCCTAGGCTAGACTACTTCTGATAGCTCCCGCTACATCTCAGGTCGAGAGAGGGGCACAGAATTCCGCAGCCCGCACTCTTGAGCAGAGGGGCCAAGTTGATCAGGCCCCGGAGTATATTCCCATGCCCCTAGTGGCTCCGGTACAGCATGAGACCAGGGTAGTTGCTTCTGAGGCAGAGAAGCTTAGACTTGAGAGGTACCAGAAGTACCACTCACCTATTTTCAGCGGACTAGCTTCAGATGATGCTCTGAGGTTTCTTGAGGAGTTTCATCGTATTCTCCGCACTATGGGCATTGTGGAGACCAGTGGGGTTTATTTCACCGCTTTCCAGCTGAAGGGAGCGGCATAACAGCGGCGGCGGGCCTATGAGCTGATTAGTCTGGACGAGGCATCCTCACTTACTTGGACTCAGTTTTCAGAGATGTTTCTGCGAGAGTATGTCCCTCAGAGACTCAGGGATACTTGGCGTGCGGAGTTTGAGTAGTTGCGCCAGGGTACTATGACTGTGTCAGAGTATGCAGTCTGTTTCACTGAGTTGGCTCGGCATGCACCAGCCTTGGTTGCCACAGTCAGAGAGAGGGTTTGCCGCTACATTGAGGGACTTCACCCTAGTATTCGGAGTAGTATGGCCAGAGAGTTGGAGATGGATATCACTTATCAGCAGGCAGTGGGTATTGCCAGGAGAGTAGAGGGCATGTTTTCCCGTGACCGAGAGGAGAGAGGCCAAGAGGTCTCGAGAGACTGTCCATTTTTCAGGAGCTCGTGCACCAACAACACGCTACGGTAGGGGCTTTGTGGGTCACCCTGTTCATTCAGCTCTTCCAGCAGCCAGCAGTATTCCAGCTCCTCCTAGACCTTAGGAGTCCTATTATGCACCGCCAGTATCCAGTATACCTCCAGTTCGAGGTGCTATTACCGGCCATCCCAGCATGCCAGCTCCTATTCAGTCTCAGTCGCAGCGTCCTCCAAGGGGTTTTTTTGAGTGTGGTGACACTCGTCACATGATTAGAGATTTCCCCAGGGCCAGGTAGGGTACACCTCCACAGTCTTATCAACCTCCACGTGCTCCGCTGGGTCCACCGGCTATTCTTCCAGCCCCAGCTGCCACTCCACCTCCTCAGCCAGCTCGAGGTAGAGGTCGGGGAGGTAGAGGTCGCCCTAGAGGGGGAGTCTAGGCCAGATATTACACCCTTCCAACCCATTCCGAGTTCGTTGCTTCAGATTTAGTCATCACAGGTATTATCCCTCTCTGTCATAGGGATGCATCAGTATTGTTTGACCCAGGCTCTACGTACTCATATGTGTCCATATTTGGGGATATTTCGGGATTCTTTGAGTTCCCATGTTTATGTATCTACTCCTGTAGGAGACTTTCTGGTTGTGGACCGCGTATATCGGTCATGTTTGATTACTCTTAATGGTTTTGAGACCAGGGCTGATTTGTTATTACTCGGCATGGTAGATTTCGATGTTATTTTGGGCATCGACTGTTTGTCGCCCCATTATGTTATTCTTGATTGTCACGCTAAGACTGTGACACTGTCTATGCCAGGCTTGCCAAGATTTGAGTGGAGAGGTACCTTAGAGTATACTCCTCGCGGGGTCATTTCATTTCCTAAGGCTCAGGGGATGGTTGAGAAGGGGTGTGATACGTATTTTGCCTATGTGAGAGATGTCAGTGTTGATACCCCTCCAGTTGAGTCACTCCTAGTAGTGAGGGACTTTCCTGAAGTATTCCCAGCTGATCTTCCGGGTATGTCCCCCGACAGAGATATTGATTTCGGCATTGATGTGTTACCGGGCACTCAGCCCAATTCTATTCTTCCTTACCGTATGGCTCCTCCTGAGTTGAAGGAGCAGTTACAAGAGTTGCTTGATAAGGGTTTCATAAGGCCCAGTGTGTATCACCTTGGGGTGCTCCAGTGTTATTTGTGAAGAAAAAGGATGGCTTTATGCGTATGTGTATTGATTATTGGCAGCTGAACAAGGTTACAGTGAAGAACAGGTAACAGTTACCTCGCATTGATGATTTATTCGAACAGTTACAGGGTTCCAGAGTTTTTTCCAAGATTGACTTGCGATCTGGATATCATCAGCTGAAGATTCGGGAGTCGGACATCCCGAAGACTGCCTTCAGGACCAGATATGGTCACTATGAGTTTCTTGTCATGTCATTTGGGCTGACTAATGCCCCAGCAGCCTTTATGCATTTGATGCACAGTGTGTTCCGGCCTTATCTTGACTCCTTCGTCATTGTGTTTATTGACGACATCCTGGTGTATTCCCGATCACGTGAAGATCATGAGCAGTACTTGAGGACCGTGCTTCAGACTTTGAGGGAGAAGAGATTCTATGCAAAATTCTCCAAGTGTGAGTTCTGGCTTGATTCAGTGGCATTCTTGGGCCACATAGTGTCTTGTGATGGGATCAAGGTAGATCCGAAGAAGGTGGAGGCGGTGCAGAGTTGGCCTAGACCGTCATCAACTACAGAGATCCGCAGTTTCCTTGGGTTGGCAGGGTACTACCGTCGCTTTGTAGGGGGGTTTTCATCTATTGCAGCACCTATGACAAGACTGACCCAGTAGGGTGCTCCGGTCAGGTGGACCGAGGAGTGTGAGGATAGCTTTCAGAAGCTCAAGATAGCTTTGACTACGGCCCCAGTGTTAGTGTTGCCTACGGGTTCGGGGTCCTACACTGTCTATTGTGATGCCTCGAGGATTTGCCTTGGAGCAGTATTGATGTCGGACGGTAGGGTGATTGCCTACGCGTCCAGGAAATTAAAGGTGCATGAGAAGAATTAACCGGTTCATGACCTCGAGTTAGTAGCTATTGTTCACGCCCTGAAGATCTGGCGTCATTATTTGTACGGTGTTCCCTGTGAGATTTATACTAATCATCGGATTAGTGTAAATCTGACCTCGTCACTACTTGACTGGGGTTAGGCTTGACACTTACTGGGTACCAAATGTGGTGTATTCATGCCCTTTCCTGCACATGTTTTCGTGTGCAGATCCAGGTACGAGCTATCAGCCCCGTGGTTAGTTGCTACTGCTGATTCTAGGAAAATGCAAGGTATTCTGCCGCATCCGCAGAATCCTCCGAGTCTCCTTTCATTCTATCTTGTAGAGATGTTATGTACTTTCCAGTTTTTGTTAGAGCTATAATAGTGTTAGAAGCTTGTGATTTTTTTTTCCTTTTTAGTAGGCCTACCTAGTCGTAGAGACTAGGTGCCGTCACGACACCTTCAGAGGGTAAATCGAGTCGTGACAAAGTCAAACAACTAGAAACAAAGTTAGCAACATCTTTCTTCATACCTTCCCACCAATAAAATTGCTTCAGGTCATGGTACATTTTTGTGGATCCAGGATGTATGGTGTATTTAGAGTTGTGGGCTTCTTCAAGAATAGCATGTCTCAACTCATCTACGTCTTCTACACATAGCATGTCACCCATTCGAAGAACACCATCACTTTCAACAATCATATCCTTGCTTTTACCAGCTAAGACATCATCTATGTATTTGCATAATCGTTCATCATCATATTGGGCGGCCTTAATAATTAAAATTAAATTAAAAATAATTATACATATTGGTAATTTTTTTCATAAAAATAATAAAAAGGCTTATATCTATATACTTTTGATAAATTTAGAATTATAATTTAGTAAAAAAATATTACATTATCTAAATATTCAGTAAATTTCAAAATAATAAAACTAATATTACAGTAGAAAATAATGTACGAAAAGATGGGGGAAAAGACAATTTTATGATATTTAAAAACTTAATTAATAAATAATAAATAATAAATAACACTCAATAAAATTATTGATAATTTTAGAAGAAGAATTTTGAACAATATAAGATAAGTTTTTAAAAAAAGCATATATTTTTCAGAGTAATAAATATATATCTATATTATAAAAAAAGAGAAGTAATTTCAAAATATAAAAATAATTGACATGGTAATAAAAATTCATATTAGTAAATGTATAGTACTAAGTACTTGCTAATTTAATAATAATAAAGAGTAATAAGGAACAAATAATTTATTTGATTACTTTAATGTATATTCTTTTGTTTTGTATAGATTTTGTTATATTTCAGTACACTACATGAAATAATAAAAAATAACTAATATTAAAATAATTTAATATATTAGATCATTACTTTATAAGATTAATATTCTATTAAATTATACGTGCATCGCACGAGTTCTAACACTATTATTATTAAAAGGAGAGGAAAAAGCCCTCTCCTTAAGCTAAGTAGCAAAAACACAATATTAAGACAAGTGGCGTAATCATAAAAAGCCAAGTGGCATTAGGACAAACAAACTACCTTTCTAATTAAAAAACCTTTTGAATTTTAAATTTTTAATTAATTGGTTGGTTACTCTATTTGAATTAATAAATATAGACATCTTATTATAAGCTATAATAAAAAAAATAAATT